>OZ002744.1:38828764-39083272 GCA_963924295.1 Dioctria rufipes | reverse complement strand
TTTCACTCACAGATCTTTTATTGTTGCCGATATTTTGGTAGTTGCTATTTTTGTATAAGGACTGACATAGAACAATAAAATTATCAAATATCAAAATTATCTATTGTTTAAACCCATTAGCGTCCAGTGTTCTATATGTATCCACACTCAGCTCTTTTCTGCTAAAACACTAACAATTATCCCATAAAGTTTAATGTTAAAAGACTAAAACAAAAGAAAATAATATCCGCCATAAGGACATCTTTGAAATTGTTTAAACATTTTAACATAATTGGCGAATGGTGGTAGAAAAAAAAATATTAACCATTCCGCTATCCGAGTCAAACTACACAGTTTAATAAATTGGGCGCTAATACGTTAATTTACAAAAAATTGAAAATTAAAATCGGAATGCCCCAATTCAATAAGAAAATATAAAAATTCAACTTATATTGTTTCACTTTATAGGAGATACGTTATATTTAGTGTACTTGGAAAATAATATGGGGTCTAAATGTAAAATCCATAAATACATATAAAACAGAAGTCCATCTTTCTGCTATTGTTGAAATCTGACCTGCTAAATCAACAATACGAAATGCAAGCAAAAAGATCAACGTTCTTCGATCAACAATTCAAGATCATCATGTGATGAAAAAAAGCGTAGCAACTATCGTTCTTCTTCTTGTTTTGTCGAAGTACCAGAGGCGGCGATGAAAATTGTTGATGCCTTAGATATCACAACAAAATAATGGCGCGAAAATTCAAACATCATGTATCTAAATCTTCGAGCATATATAACATATTACTATCACTTAGTCCAATAGCTATTAACCATTTCCTATAAAAAGTAAATTATCCCTATTGTAACTACGTCTCTGCGCCAAACACACTTCACGGGTCTTTGTTTACAAAAAAGTGACAGTCAAACACCCTGCCAAAATCAAGATGGTGAAAATTTTTGGCTACGCTGCCATACATATACTTTACTATGGGATGTCGTCTCTTTTAGCTCTCTCCTCAAAGTGTATTACCCTGGCTAAGTGTGGCTTTTCTATTAGACAAAGTACTTTACTGGATACTGTTCAAAAAACATAAAAGATGATAGTAGGACAACACCTTTCAAAAATGGTCGACCTGGCGGTAAATGGTCAATCTAGGCAATAAGAAGGATACTGTTACAGTTTTAATTGTGCTTAATGCCAATGGAGAAATGCTTCCACCTATGGTTGTCTTTCCATATATAAGACTTCTAAGAGATGTCGGTATGGGCGTGCCACAGAATTGAATTATCGGGAAGTCAGAGACAGAATGGATGAGAAAAGGAAACGTTCTACGAATATGTTGCTAATGTAGTTGATAGTTGGATTAAAGACAACGGCATACAACGTCCAGTTCTAATATTTGTAGATGGTCACAAGTCTCTTATGTCAATGGAGTTTTGCTTTGAACACGTTATAATTCTGTATGCGTTGCCTCCGAACACGACCCTTCTAATGCAGCTTGCCGATGTAATTGTCTTCAAGTCACTTAAGAATGTATGGAAGGACACAGATAACAGTTGGATTTCAAGACACCATGACATAACAGATAAAAGCTTAACCAAAACGACATTTTGTCCAATGCTGGAATCTGTACTAAAACATTTTAGATTATGGGAAATTTTCAGGATCGGAAATGTAAAAATACACTCCATATAATACTTAGTTTTAGTAGTAGTAGCAGCAAAAATGTTCATTGAGAATGGGTGCTGCTAATTCTTCCATTCACTCTGCCTATCTAACAGCCCCCATAGTTAAATCGACATTCGACTTGGCTTTGGGTCGCAAGTACTTCCTCCAAGGACTGGACGACATTCGTCCCCTTTGGCTTTATACGCCACACACATAACTTCGCTGACAGTCACCCTTTTTGGCAACATACGCCCATATCCAAGCTGGGCGACATTCACCGTTCTGGGCAACATTTGCTCCCCACACATTTCGTCACTTGTCACATAATTCACATATGCATTTATTTCCATACACTCTGTCTCATTCACATTTTACCTATTACATACTCTACTCTAAAACACCCACCTTAAAATTCAATTATCCACTTTACTATTCGCACTTACACTGTTCGACTGACACCGCTGCTCATTTTTAGGGTTCCGTACCCAAA
This sequence comes from Dioctria rufipes, assembly GCA_963924295.1. Taxonomy (NCBI): domain Eukaryota; kingdom Metazoa; phylum Arthropoda; class Insecta; order Diptera; family Asilidae; genus Dioctria; species Dioctria rufipes. The sequence continues at coordinate 39,081,130 of OZ002744.1, read as the reverse complement.
GGGTGACAACGGGAACCCTATTGCTAAGACTTCGCTGTCCGTCCGTTAGCAGGTTGTATCTCATGAACCGTAATAGGTAGACAGTTGAAATTTTCACAAACTGTGTATTTCTATTGGCGATATAACAACAAATAATAAAAATAAAATAAAATTATAAATTAATGGGGACCCCCATACAAGAAACGTGATTTTTTCCTCGTTTTATTCTCATTCATTATTACTATCATAAGTATGCAGTTTCTTTCAAATGATTTTCAAATGACAGCATTGCTTTTTCACATGACGCTTACGCACATTTGAAAAAATAAATAAAAAAGTACATTTTAAATTTTGTACGATGGTACGGAACCCTTCGTGCGCGAGTCCGACTTGCACTTGGTCGACTTTTTTATTTTATATTTTCCTAACGGGCCTTGCCCTACCCAGTTCTGCTTATTCTTTCTTTGAAAGATAGCCGGCCGCTGCCAGGATTCGATTTTTCTACCCTTGGCCATTTTCCTAGAATAGTTCTCACTTACTTAACTATTTAATTGACCTTAGTGTAACCACTAAACCTACCGATATTTTGAATAAACTTGTTTTTACCGATGGCGGTCAAATGACCGCTCTTTAAATAAATGTTATGTTTTTTTTCCAATTAATTATAAATAATATAGATTTTTTTAGCAGTGGCAATAAAACACAAAATAATTGTCGTGTATTAATTAGAAAACTTTTATTTTAGGCCTATACATTTTTAGAAAGAAGGCTAAACAATTATATTTTACTTCAGTAATTTACATAGATATCGTTATTCAAATTAAAATCAAATTTATTTATTACCCAAAGTTTGTAGCTTATTATTATTATTATAAATAGAACCTAATCATGTAGCAAATATTTGTGATGCCATGTAAAGGGCCAGTGACCGAATTAGAACGATCGCTATTTTGCCTGGTGGGTTACCACCACCCGGCGCTCGGTACCCAGCATAAAACAAACAGTACATAAGCACATGGCGTGTTCCTAAAACTCAATCGGGTGATTTTTCTTGAAAAACTTAAAATTAGTATTAAGTTTGAGATTTCAATGCAGATAACTTTAAAAATTTTTATATATTTTCCAGCGGTCAAAAGACCGATCACGGTAGATAACGGAATAGTACATATGATTATCAGGAAAAACGAAAGAAGAAGAGAGATAGATATTGAATAATTAACTAGATATATATTATAAAAAAAAGTCATGCAGTAAGTTCAGGAAAAATGAAAATCTGGAATTTAACAATTTTGATCAAAGCCTCAAAAGCAGTCATTTGACCGCTCTGGTAGGTTTAGTGTTAATAAATTTTTAAACTAAATAAAAATGTTGTGTTTTCAATATCATCTTCATCTTCAGGAGCCGGAAGAATTCAAAAGGATGCCATATCTGATGAATTGGTTTACCTGCGATATCACGACAGACCGTTCTGTATCTGGCCAAAAATTTAGGAATGAGAAGTAAGATATGAAAAATCTAGGAGTTGTTCAGAGAATCTTGATATTCTATCAAATTTTGCGGTCTTGACTCTGAACGAAAGTTCCATTATATTATTAGAATGATTGAGCCTTTGTTATTTTTTTTCTTATAAAAATACGTTAGTTTCTTTGTACGAGCTATAATTACGCTTTCATAAGAAAACTTTTTGAATTTTTATGAGTGTATTTAAGTTGTCTCATAAGGCACAACAAACAATTTAAGACTTGTCTGATCTATAGAACGTAATTTTTTAACTGAAAATAGATTATGAACTCCTTGCTTATTTCGACGTCATTTAGTCGTAAGTTTTCTATGAAACTAGGACATGTTGATCAAATTTTGGTTTATTATTGACTTATTATTGACCCCTTTCCAGCGACGTCCTTTTTACGTCAATATTTTAAGACCATAGAGTTCAGTTTCCGTCAAATATAGACTTCGTTTTGACTGACACTTTTCTAAGTCGACATATGACGTCTTTCAGGAGTTCAAGTTGGTGTAAGTTTAAATAATGTAATCGGAATTTGATCACCAAAATGACCGCCCATGCATGTATTATACAGAAATTTATGAAAGAACGTCATTTAATGACTCAAAATAGACCCTAAATTTAACAGCATTTTTCCGTCTTTTAGACGTAATCCTACTTAACCCTCTAGAGAGCCTTATATTAGAAATTTTTCTAAAACTCTTTTTGATATCTTACTTTTGACGTCTTTTTGTCGTCATTTTTGCTATTGCATAGACACGCGTTATCTATTTCTCATCAGTTTTTGACTGCATTTAAACGTGTTGTTGCTTGTCGTCATTTTCACGTCATTTCTCGATTTTTTGTAGCTTCGTGGAAGGACGAGCATTCAAGATTTGCATTAGTCTTGTTCAAGCAGCAGTACGGGCAACAACTCTATGGTGTTTAGTCAAAAGTACATGTCTCTAAAAATGTGCTATGCGCTACTTACGAAGTTGTGCGCTTTTAATCGAAATAATATTCAGTTTTTTATGCATTTTGGATAAATCGTTTTATTTCAATGTTTTTGTGAACGAAAACATTGAAAAATGCTTTTCTCGATAAACAACGTAAAAAATTTATAACTTATAAAAACATAAGAATTTCCCTACCTTATAGTTTAAGTTCTATTGGAAATATTCGTCGTTCCAGTAAGGAAAAGTGATTTTTTTCATTAGGAGTTTTTGTCTTTCGATGTGCCAACTAGAGGTCATTTTGTATTAAAAATTGGTGGCTAATATGACGACTTTATTTCCGTCTGAAGACGTGTTTCAGGTGTTTTAATGACGTATTCTGGGCAACCAAAATGTACGCATTCAGTTTAATTTTGGAGGTTATTTTGGTACCTAATATGAAGACCTTATTTCCGTCTGAAGACGTGTTTTAGGTGGTACATTGTCGACAGGTCGATGTCAAAAAGAGATGTTCGATTTAACCAAATTTTGATTTTGACCACTTTTCAATTTCAGTACAATGAACGGTCTATTGTATGTACTATTGACCAGACAGTGTTTGTTGGGAGGGTATCATAATAATTAGTGTGATTACATTACAGGAGCTACATACACTTTCTTTATTAGTACTTTTAGAAAGCGATCTATATATATAAAAAAATATGTCTCGGCGATCTTATTTTCATAAAGGAAATATCATGAGAGTTAATTTATAAGTAAATCGATATATTACATTTTCAATGACTTATTATACAAGCATTTATACAATTTTTTGTAAACAGTAGTTTTCGCACTCTTGCTGCATAAATATCTGTAATTTTGAACGGATACATGTTTCCCAAAAAATAAAAACATAAAAAAATAAATAAAAACTGATCCATTTTTGGACAGCTTTTATTTATATGATTCAGTATAAAAAGTAAACAAAATTTATCTTTCTTATGAATGCCCGTATGTAATTTCGTATGGTGACCTATCTGTGGAATTATGATTTTCGAACTGGTTTTTCGTTTATATTTCTAGAACGGTTCGTTGCACAGCAAAAATTATTATAACAAATATTATAAAATTTATTATTTTGAAGAACTTTCCAGTACAATAAAAACGTCCAGGACTGATCGTTTTCACAGTATACGTAAAAAACCAAAATTTTTCTATGACAACATTAAGAAGGGCTTGCTCGATTTAGTCCATTTTCGAAATTTAAGTTACTATTGCTATGAAAATACCATGTACCAAATTACAGTCGTCGACGAGCTCTCAGCCTATTACTATTACTTGATTTTGCGTGTTGTTTTTAAAATTTTCCCTCCACGATTCAGTTGACGATGTTTTTTTAACTCACCATGATGTCAGCTGTTTATAAAAAACAATTTCAGCTGCCGTACTATTACTTAAAAAACAAATTCTTTTTCAGCTTTTGCAGGCTCTTACACCCGCACCCATCGCGGATGCGTCAGCTGATGTTTGGTTTACTTATAAGTTATACCATATATATCGAAAAAGATAATAATTGATCGTCATAAAAACACTAGGTACCTAAAATGCAACACTACTTCTTCCGAACTATTGGGTCTAATACGCCGCAAATGCTATCGGAACTGAATAGGAACGTAAGAAAAGGACATTACTTTACCTATTACAAGAAAGAATTTTTTGGGATTATCCGGTATATAGCAAAAGCTAAAAAATGTTCTAATTTGTTATTTCATCACAAAACCTATTAATTTTTGGTGACAAGCTTCAAGTCTTGGTTTGACTCCTCAACAGGGTGATTTGAAAAACAAATGAAAAAAATTAAAAAGAAGAAGAAAGAAATGAAAAGTTTGAGAAAAATAGAAAAAAACAACTTTTTTTATTTATTAAAAATATTTTTAAAAATTTTCTATATACTGTAGAATCCAAAAAAAATCTTTCTTCAACAAAATTAAGTTTAACGCGGTTAAAAGTCCAAAAGAGTAATATTTTTATTTATTTTTCCTCCTGGGCTTGTATAGGAGTGTTTTTTCCTCATATAATTCACACACAGAATTTATTCTGAGTTTTTATGAGAAGAGATCAGTTTGATCTATTTTCAAGCGTCTGCAGCAGGCAGAAAACCAAGCTGCATCGATGAGTATAAGGTTTTCTGCTGACACGAAATTCTTCTTCTCCTTTTCTTCTTTATTTTCGATTCGCTTCGAAAGAATCTGTTTCTTTAAAAAATTTTTAAAATTTTTTTTAATACATAAAAAATAGTTTTTTTTCTATTTTTCTCAAACTTTTCATTTCTTTCTTATTCTTTTTTCATTTTTTTCATTTGTTTTTCAAATCACCCAATTTCGCTATTTGGGACCTGTTGATGAGTCAAACCAAGACTTGAAACTTGTCACCAAAAATTAATGGGTTTTGTGATGAAATAACAAATTAGAACATTTTTAAGCTTTTGCTATATACCGGAGAATCCCAAAAAATTCTTTCTTGAAAAAAATTAAGTTTAACCCGGTAAAAAGTCCAAAATAGTAATCATTTTATTTTTTTACCTATTACAGAATATTTGTTTCAAGTCGAAAGGTTACGGATCATCGGAGATACAAATAAAAACGTTATTTCAGGTACATGAAAAATATTCAAGTTATGAATCACCCTGTACCTGGCCTGGAAAATCATTAAGATTGCCCCTGCCTTACAGTTTTCTGTGTCTAACACTTCACCCTATCATCTGTCACATTTATGACCACCAATTACAATTCACCCTGTATAAAAAAAAAAAAAAAAAGAATGAGAAAAATTTCAGCTCATCATAAACATTCAAAATTAATGTGAACAAAATTTTAATAAATTAATCACGGTATCATGGCACATCACGAATCTACCTAATTCCAATAATGTGCTTTTCGAAAGCCCTCAAGAATGTAGAAATCGTCCATAAAGCCTCAAACTCCTCTACATCTGCATATCCAAAACATGCACCAACTCAATGGCAATTGATATTTAAGATAATCAACCAACAACGACCAAAGTTAGATTGCATTTCAGAAATGTGTTGATATGCAAATTATGCAATGACTCACTCTCAGTGATGTTAAGGTATCCCCATATCGCATGCCATGCCATGCCATACCATTATCAGTCCGCCAAATTTTGCCACAAATTTCAAATTTAAACCGTCAGAGAATAGAGAAGTTTTGGTTAAATAAAATTTATGCATTCAATATCTGTAAATCTCTCCCTAAACACTTTAGAGCGTAATCCTCTGAGACCGTTTTCATCATTAGCATATATCGACGGACAAAGCGACGATAATTGGTGTAATTAATTGAGTGCTATGCAAATGAACTTCACTGAAACGACTCAACAGCACACTCTAGAGCTAAAGCAAAACAGGCTAAAAGAAGGAGGAACGGTAGTGGGTGGCTAGCCAGGTTGCTATTACCACCTACACTTCATTCATTCAGCGTCCCGCCTTTTACTAATTTCCAACTAACATCCCCTCGTCTCTTCTGTGTGTAGTAGAAGAGATACATACTAATCGCGAATGGTGATAGTTACCTGACATCACGCGGGCCCACACGTACATTCATAGTACTTACACAAGTGCAAGTAGGTACCTTTCGCTGCTTGCTATTGCAAATTCTACTTAGGTGCTCAGGTGAGAGTTTAATTACTTTTTATTAAATCACAGGCCGCAATAAAAAAAACATTCTACCAGAAGCTTTTCGTATCCTGTCAGTGCTAAATAAAGAATTGAACGTAGGTAGGATAGGAGATAGTCTAAAAAAAAAAAAAAATTGAAACCTATGAGTGGATGTGTAATCACCACGTCGACATGTCACATATATGAAAGAACTTTTACAACCAGGACGCTGCATGCGTTAGAAATTTTGAATTAAGTTAGAATTTGCACCCTTTTCCTTATAATGAGCACTTATTGCCCATCCTTAGTATAATGTGTACGCGATTTTTCAACTTTCCGGAGAGCCAAATTACTTTAAGCAACAGCGTAACCCGGGTTAAGTGTCTCGACGACGACGACTATGATGACGACTATGACGACGACTACTGCAACGACGATGACAACAATAACAACGACAAGGATGACATGAAGACTTACTAACTACAACGAGAATGGTGCAAAGACCTCGATGTCAGCAGATTAAAATCTTTGTCCACTCCACTTAGGATGGAACTTTTAAAGAGTAAAATCTTCTTAGATGATGACGACAAGTATACAAAATATTAGATAACAACGGGTAAGAGCCGCCTCCGCTACGGATGAGGGGCAAACAAATTGAGGGCGGGGGTGGCGAATGGATACCCTGTTATGTGCTGATTCTGAGCTTAACAGTTTAACTCGTAGAAAATATAAAATTTTCAATTTGTTTGAGGATTTCATCCTGTACACCAAGGACAGGACATACCACCCCAGGATGGATTTATAAGTGATGACTGCCTGAAATTTCACGTTATTGTTGGTAACCATAGTCCGCAAAAGTATGAAATTGCTGCGAATTACTTTGCTCAGCAGAAAGTAGGGGGGAACACACAATAATATAGTTCGGCTTACTATGAAGCGAAAATATATCCTTTGTGAGATTAAGTGATGCTATTTCCAGGCTGGACTACTATTTGTGGAAGGTATATATGTAGATACCTAGCTATACTGCTCTATATTTCCAAAGAGGGAGGATTGCCATGGAATGAAAAATTCTGTAGACTTTAATTGGAAAGCAGAAGGATGACATTTAGAGGTTTGTTTTTTACAAATTAATTACTAGGGATTTGAAAAAAAAACCCAAAAGCGTCCTCACCTTTAAAATAAAATTTTACATCCATATAAATGGTAATGATACAAGAAAAAAAGGTATACACGTTCAAAGAGACAAGATAAAACGATAGGCTTAAGTACCCGAATCGAGATTATAAAAGTAATTTGTGGTGATAATGTGGCCTAGAGAAAAAGGACATTTCGGATTTGAAAAATCACATTTTCTCATTTTACTGACTTGTAATCAGGGCAGACATTGAGTGGGGTTTTATTATCTTCAGTAAAATCATGTGGGTGGGCTAAATAACAGAAGCTATGTTGTCCTTCAAAAGGGGTATAGCTAAAGATTAGACCGAAATTCTCTTGTGAATACTCAAATTCTACGAACCATGAAATAATGGTGGAGAAATGCTTTTCATACTAACTTAACTACTGCATTTATACATGATATCTTGCCAGAGCTGGGCAATAGTTAAGTAAAAAAAGACTTAAGTACTACCTAAAGTACATCAATACTTATTACTCAATATTTTTGAAATGCCCCTACGTAGTACTTGAACATTAATACTAGCGTCTATTCACTTGTACTTAAGACTTAATTTTGTACTTAAGTACCAAGATTTTTACTTAAGTATTTCTGAGTCTATTAAGTACCTACAAATATTTAACTCTTCGTAGAAAAGCAAACATAATCTCTAGCGCAACTCCATTTTTGTTGAGTTTTAAAGAACGCAAAGAACTGTGAAGGCATGTGCGGCACTCACGCATCAAGGCAGAACCTTAGACAAACTAATAACATTTAAACATGACTGGGCAAGAAGAACAAAAACTAGTAACGTCTCACTCGAATATAAAATCGACGATGCCTGCCTCGATTTGATGACATAACCACTGAGATGTATAATATAGTCTGACTACGTACATAAAAATACACTGCAGAATGTGAGCTCACTTCTATATTGCTGACTCTTTCGGTCTAAGCATCAAGTACCAACTGAGAGAGAACTGAAAACAAATAAAATAGTGTATTCGTCGAAATATATGATTTTAAGTTAATCATTTAGGGTCATTACTGATTAAAACTGTTTTACCAAAAACAATATGTTCATTAGATTCATTAGATTTTATTAAAATCACCTTCCCTGCTGCGTGTATACTTTTCAATTTCCCGCCAATGATTTTTTTGAATATTGGCACCGACGTACGAACTCTTTTTGACACAAGCAATGGAAAAGTAATCAGTCCATATTATATAGGTCAGTGGACATAAACAAGGGAAAGCGAGCTATGCCTCGCTCCAATATATAAAATCAACGATGCCTCGACCTGATATAGGGAAGGCCTCAATTTTTTCTTAGCAATTTACTGGAAATTTTTTTCTTAGAATTGTTATGCATTATTGGAGGTGATAATTTGTGTGCTTAGGCGGACCTCTAGTAATTTTTATGAGTGTAGCAATGAGAGGTGAAAATTTTACTCTACATTCAGCGTCGAAAATTATAAAAAACTAAAAATAGTAGCCACTGATTACTATACATATTATAGTTTTCAAAACGTATTTATTTATTAATATCTATTAACTGAACTCGAAAAACTCCATTATATTACTGCCAGTACTTTAAAAAGTACTTTAAAAAGTACTTCAAAAAGTACTCAGTACTTTTTATAGACTTAGTATGTACTTAGTTACAAGTAATCTTCGTACATGCGGTACTTGTACTTACGCTGAAGTACACAGGCCTCCGGTACTTGTACTTAAATACTTTTTTTTTGTACTTGCCCAGCTCTGTATCTTGCTAATTATTTTAAGGGAAAACATAAATCTTGGCACTGAAGCACTGAATTGGGATACACCGTCTTTATGAATTCTTGGCATTAATATTTCCAGTAAGTCAAGCTGTACGGATCACATCTTCTCTGTCTTCAAAGAAGCATCGAAATGTCTCGCATTTCTAAAAAGGTGTAAGATATATTTCAGTCTATCTACATGCCCTATATCAGACCTAGAATGGAATACAATTCCCATATTTGGGCCAGGGCTGTTCAAGTAGCCTTAGCTTTATTGGACATTGTTAAAAAGAGCGCCTTCCAGCTCGTTGGCGTTGTAGTAATAAGGGCATGACCACAACAGCGCACCGCACCTAGCACTCCTCCTCGTACTGAGCTTGGTGTGCAATGATAAAATTTATCCCTTATCTCAAATAGAAATGGCCACAGTGGCGAACCCCACCTTGTATCGCCCCCGCACCAACCATTGCACTGAGCTTAAATTCTCTTTCTTAATGCCTTTGCCTACATTGTAGTGCAAAAATATCTCGTTTGTGGGTATAACTCTATAACACTACTTCGGAAAAGTGAAGAGAAAAATCCTACTGTTGATAACCCACTAGTAGACCTTTGCTAGTAGATGCCCCATTAAAAAGCGGTTTTCTGCTGGAATTGCCCCCTTTTCATATAGTTGTCCAGCTGCCGTCTATTGTTCTTTGGCTTAGCTTAGTTGTTGGCTATTGCTCTACTATTTGCTTATTTCACCATGGCGCTGCATACACAACAATTTTTAGACTACTCACGAATAGGTCTGTTCAGGTACTCGAATTTGTGTGAATGCATTAGAACATTTTCACCCGAAAGCACCCAAACTCTGTTCACGTACTCAGAAAATGGGGAAAAATATGTACACGTCACACTTCCCCTTCAATAAAGTTTTAGCCCAAATCCACCTAAGGAAAAACTCGGGGTAACTCTGTAAAAACTGTCAAAACAAATAAAATTTAAAATCGAGAATTGTCAGAAATTTTAACAGTCAAGGGAACAATGGAAAAGGTGGCAGAATTTGAAACTTATTTGGCATTTTATTTTCAAATTCAAGTTGTTGGCTTGACAGTTTTTAGTTGTCACTTTCGCTTTCTGCACAAATTTGATACCTTCCCTTCCAGCACATTTTCACACAAAAAAGCCCATGAACTTATTAATCGAATTTTCTGTAACCGTTTTGTGAAATATGAAAATTGAATAAAACTAGTAGACTTTTGTACATGTACTTTTATTTTCACAAGTTGAAGATTTTTATTAATTCTGACAGCTGTTTCGGTCCAACTGGACCATCATCGGAGAATAGACAAGTGCTACTGCTATACATTTAGAAATTCTAGAATCTCTTCGTCTAGAATTAAAATAAAAATAAAATACAATAAAATGCACACACACATGTCCATCAAATGTTTATGAGGAGAGGATTGCGAATGTAGCTGAATCTGGTAAATTCATTGTCATGATCCGGAATTCCATCGAAAACTCATCTTGAGTGATGAGGCCCATTTCCACCTCGATGGCTTCATCAACAAGCAAATTGTCGCATCTGGGGCTCGGAAAACCCAAGAGTTATTGTTGAAAAGCCTCTCTATCCTCAACGTGTGACTGTTTGGTGCGGTTTATGGTCCCGCGGGGTAATTGGACCTTACTTTTTCGAAAATGAGGCTGGAGCAACAGTTACGGTGAATGGATTGCGCTATCGACAGATAATTAATGATTTTTTATGGCCGGAATTGGATGGTATTGATCTGGACAACGTTTACTTTCAACAAGACGGCGCTACGTGCCATACAAGCAACGAAACCATTGATCTTTTACGGGAAAATTTTCCGGATCGTGTTATCTCTCGAAGAGGTGATTACAATTGGCCACCGAGATCTTGTGACTTAACACCTTGCGACTTCTTCCTTTGGGGCCACGTGAAAGAGAAGGTCTACGCCAACAGCTCAGCGTCGATTCAAGACCTCAAAGATGGAATGCGTGAGGCTATCGAGGACATAGGGCAACTACTTTGCGATTTGGTTATGGAAAATTTCATGAAAAGGATATGGTCCTGTAGGCGTGGTCGTGGTGCACCATGGTCATTGGGCTAATGTTATTTTCCATTATTAACGGCATACCTTCCTCTTTATAATGAAATATAGATCCGATCATTTATCTCAAAAAATGGCATTTTTCTTTGAATATCAAAATAACACCTCTTGTTGGAAAACCCGTTATAATAGATGGCGTCCCTTCTGACCCTCAACCATTTGAGCGCAGCGCCATCTAATACTATTTTTAGTACGTAATTAAAAAAAATAAATCAAAGGCTAAAACCATATTTAATTTGCTCTTTTTAAGCTCCAACAATATACATTTAAATTAATTTACTCCCATTTTCCAGAAAATATAAGGAAAACTACACTCTCTGGTAATAATATGAAAGTTGCATTTAAAACTAGTCAAGTCCAAAGATATGACCCTAGGTAAGACATTCATTTTATGGAAAACGCCAAATGAAAATGAATCCATGTTTCTACTAGAGTTATGTACATAGGTAAGGAATTTTTGTTCAGGCGTAAATGTGAAAACATTTCCCCATAATTATCGTAAAACATGGATTCTGTTTATAAAAGTAACACCCACCCACATAGTTATTTATATGTCACATTTTTATATCAGTATAATAAGCTGCTTGTGGGAAGTTTCGTTAGCAGCAAAGTAATTAAGTCCGGGGATCGTAAAAATGACATCGTCATATCTGTTTAAATAATATATTTATGTATGTATCATGTATAAGTTGTACCTATACATATATCTGCATAAATATCTAGCTATATCCTGGTTTTTGCTACCGGCACATAAATATGTACATATAAGTACATATATAATTATGCGAAAAGCGTTGATATAATTAAGTATTTCGGTAAAGGAGTGGTGGAAAATTTTATGTATACTCATAATATGCAGTAGCTACAGAACATGCTTACATACACCATCAACATCAATGGAGATTATGATTTTCGAATTGCCTCCAGCAGGGTTTACAACTTAAAAGCACTTTTATTGTTTGCCTTTAAAAAATTAAAATTACAAATTTATTGTGTGTGTGTATTTTTGTGTGTACGTTAATATAAACATACATAATATGTATGTATGTATGCATAATCTTTCTCGTTATTTCTTTAGAAATTCATTTTTTTAATTGACTTATATATATTTTTTTTTTGTACAGGGAGATGGAAAATAAACAGCAGTGAATTTCTTATGATTATATTCTGCTCAATGGATCTAAGAAATTGGTTAGAACATTCACTTTAAGAGAAATGGATACAAAAAATAAGAGTCCTTTAACTAATTTAAATGATTTTTTATTCCTATATTGGGTACAGTTGTGTAACTTAAAGTTTATATATGACGCTCTATCCACACAGCAAGGTATTTGGATAGTCCCATCTTGTGGGATTAGATTAAAAGACAAAATGTCAATATAAAGGAAAATCCAAAAAACAAACAAAATCAAGGTACTTAATTTGGAAAAGCTAAATAAATTTACCTCAATACGTATTCTGTTTCGAAAAATTCCTACGCTTCCATTAAGATTTCACTTTGAGTTGAATTAGCGTTTTCTTCCATGTATATGACTTCACCTAAACGGGAATTCGACCCTATAGTATGCGTTATGGAAGGTGAGTTATCAAGGTCAGGGAAATTTAACATTTCTGTTGCGGTTTTACCAATTTAAACTGAGCAAAATTTTGCAATTTATCAATTTCAATCAAATTATTTTATTGATTTTCTACGAAGTCAAATAACTTTTATCACGCAAGCAGGTTTTATATTGTGTTGCTTAAGTTAGAAAGTTTCCTACTGTATATCCGGAAATAAACAACTACAGAAATTCCGTATTCTAACCTTTACGTACCAAAAATGATTTAATTTTATCTTCTGTTCTGGAAGTTTATTAATGAAGCTTATTGATTAAAAAAAAAAAAAATGGTAGTCATAGGGACTGCCGATATAAGTGAAAACTTAGAACTTTTAGTATTAAAATTTGAAATTTCATAATTTTTGAATTAAAATTATCAACATCAATCTGGTTTTCACATCTATTGACACTCTGAGCAACAATTATATGCATATGTTTATATGGTTTTATATTATTTAAATATATTACGGGCTGTACAAGATTATGACAAATATATAAATACAATTCAATTGAAATAACAATTAATATACAATCATATGATTTATGGATAGTGTTTGTATTTACATAAATTTCAATGTACTTGATTTTTAACATTGTTTTCATTATTTGCATCATTGTCATCATTAATTTCAACAATACTTTTTGTGCTTTCAATTATTTCATTGTGTTCTAAAAAAATACAATAGACTTATGGTAACTAAAGTAAGAAATGAAAATGTTTGATTGAAATTTATCTAAGTATCGTGTAAAAACCACATCGATCGGTTGTTTTATATTTTGTAGTACTGAGTTTTCGATCATTGGACATATTTAAATTAAGTGTTTCTTTTAGAAATTCAATTAATGGTTGATTTTTATCATCTGCAAAGTTAAATTATCGGTACATTATCATATTTTTCGCCAAATCTTTTTTCGAGTATTTCAGAACCTTCTTTTGTATAAATCATCAAATAATAATAATTTTCTGTTATTTATTTTTTATCTTAAAAATATTGTTATATTTATTTAGTACTCACTATTGTACTGCACAATGATTCTACAATTAAACAATTCAAATAATAATTAAACAAAAACACTATTTCAACAATGCACAGTATATACACATTGAACTTTTCACTAAATCTATTCAATTTCACTTATAATATATTCGCAGCACTAATGTTGCACAATACATCAGCTGTATAGCTACAGATATACTGCTATAAGCATGTGGGTGACACGAACACACGAAATTTCACCCTTCCAAAAAGCGTCTAACGCACACAGCACACGGCCGCTATGCGTGCGCCAGTCATGAACATGTTGGTGACGCGAACCCATAACATTTTCCCCTACCAAAAAGTGCCCAACGCGGCTAAAAAAGTTTTCACTTCAAAAAATTTTTAAGAAAATCCATAAAAAATTTCACTTAAAATACTTCTCTAAGTTTTTACGCAACTCCACAAATAATAGAAGTAGTTGATAAATATAAAAACAATATATATAAATATTTTTATTTTTAAAATAAAAGCTTTCCATTAAGGCATTTCATTCGAAAGATTTTAGTTTAGACACAAGCCATTTATTTCAGACACAATCCAAAATCCATTTAGAGGTTTAGATGGTTGTTGGCCACATCAAAATAAGTTATATTTAGTCTGACTGTAATTTAGAATTACAAATTACTTTTAGAAATTCTATGACGAAATTTATTTATAACAAGTAAAAAAGCTTATGATACCCTAGATCAGGGCTTCTTAAACAATGGAGCGTGACCCCTAATGGGGTCGCTTAGCGAAATCTTGAGGCGTTTAATAAATATAACTCTACAGCTTTTTATGCAATTATTAATTTTATATTTTTGATTGTTTTTAAACATAATCTAAAACTATATTTTTTCATATTATACAGGGTGTCCCGTAAGTCGACGTCAAGCCGGAACCGGGTGATAGACCAAATTGTAACAGTTACCAGGAAAATATAAAAAAAAAATCTAAGTCATGTATCTATCAAATTATAGGCATTTCTTTTGCTACAATATTTCTTAGAATACGGGAAAAAAAATTTTTTTCTTCAAAAACCCCAGTTTCGAAAAAAAATTTTCATCTACTAAAAATGAATCTAGTGTACCCAAAGCTTGTCGTAAGACCGTAAGCTTTAGACTGTAGTTTGAGTGAGACGGAGAGTCATTGCATGAAATGTGGGTGAGCAAGATTGTGATGCTAGCTCGACAAATCATTCAGTTTTTATAAATGTGCATCGTCTACTCTCCACAGAGGCACGACTTCCAAACCAAGTACATGGTGAAGGAAGAGTTCCTTATCTTACGAGGACGTAATACTTCAAGCAGTTGAAGAAGATCCAGGTAGTTCGGTACGTGCAATCCAGGAATGCACAGGAGTGCCCAAAAGTATAGCTCACCGAATATTACAAAAACATGAGCTCCACCCATACCATGTACAGCGAGTACAAACTCTGCTACCTCGGGATTATCAACCTCGGGTTGCGTTTTGCCAAACGATGCTACAAAGACAACGGGAAGATCCGCGATTCTTCGAGAAAATTTTGTGGTCGGATGAATCGACATTTAAAAAAGATGGTTACATGAACCTACACAACTTACACGAGTGGCACGTAGAGAATCCGAATTTAATGAGACAAAATAGATCTCAATATCATTTTAAAATAAATATGTGGACCGGAATTTTAAACGGAAAAGTCATAGGACGTTTTGAGTTGCCAGAGGTCTTTAATGCTGAAGTTTATTTAGATTTTTTGCAAAACCATTTACCTAATTTACTGGAAGACATACCACTAAGTATTTACAGAGAGATGTGGTATCAGCAAGACGGCTGCCCAGAGGACTATGCCCTTTCAGTTAGAAAACATCTCAATGAAGAATATCTGGATAGATAGATAGGGCGGTCTGGTACGATCTCGTGGCTAGCCCGTTCACCTGATCTAAATCCATTAGATTTCTTTTACTGGAGAGCAGGAAAAGAGAAAGTTTATAAGAAGTCAATTGAAAATTTAGCTGAGCTTCTGCAAAGAATTACGGAAGCAGTTAAATTTGTCAACAACGGAAGAATTGCCCGTCTGATAACCCGTCCTTTTTTAAGAAGATGTCGAGTTTGTATTGCAGCTGAAGGAAGGCAATTTGAAAATTTTTTGTAAATAATAAATCTTAGCATCCAAATAATTGGTGTTAAAATTAAGGAAAATTTGTCCTAAATTTAACAAAAAGTTAGCATATCTGACTGGAAAGCGTGACTATCTGCCTCACTCATCCTTCATGGAATGACTCTCCGTCTCACTCAAGCTAGAATCTTAAAGTTACGCTCTTAAGGCAAGCTTTGGGTACACTAGAATCAATTTTAGTAGGTGAAAAGAAATTTTTCGAAACTGGGTTTCTTGAAGAAAAAACGTCTAGCAAGTGTTATACCATTTTAGAATACTTATTAAATGCGTCAACTTTTAAAGTTACTTGCCAGACTGGCGTATTACATTTTTTTTTTTTCAATACAGTCAGTTAAATTTCAACGAATTATTAATTTTATATTGTTGGTTCAGCAAAATGTGACATTTTCTTCCAAGCTGGAGCAGTTGGCTTAAAACTTAAAGCAACAGGTTACATAAGCTCTATTCCGGATTACATAAGAAAAATAAATTTGAAAAAAAGTAAAGATTTGTAGCAACAGAAGCTAAAAAACCATCACAAGTTGTACATTTTCTCGAAAACAAAAGAAATGTAAATGATTTGAAAAACACATCACTTAAATTTTTTTAAATATTTTTCTGGTAACTGTTACGATTTGGTCTATCACCCGGTTCCGGCTTGACGTCAACTTACGGGACACCCTGTATATTGTTACCTAATCAATAAATCATCACAAAATATTTATATATCTTTATTTTAAATTTTTTTGGTGTCGAAAAAAATCACAATTATAAATGGGGTCGTGAATGAAAAAATTTTAAGAAGCCCTGCCCTAGACGAATGCCCAGCCCATATGTAATTTGAAATGGTCACCGATCTCTTCAAGTTTGATTTCTGAAGTGGCTTTTCTCATATATTTCGTCGGAAAGAAAAAATTGTTATTACCAATTTTATAGGATTTCATATTCTGAAGAACTTTTGCAATACAATAAAACGTCTAGGACTGAAAATTTTTACAGTATACGTAAAAACCCTGAATTTTTATAAGGCAACACCAAGAAGGAGTTGCCCGATTTTCTCCATATATAAAATTTCAGTTCTTTACGTCGACGCGTTGACAGGTACCTACTGTCATAAAATATAGTAAAACACGAAATTTTGAATTGCAACCCTGCGAAGGCGTTCCCTGATTCGTCCCATTTTCGAACTTAAATTTACTTTTTTTTTTAAAGCCCGTGTGCAAAATTTCAGTTCCCTAAGTGAACGCATTTTCGAGTTTCCATGAAATACCTTTTGTTACCTAATTACTTTCTTGCCTACATGGTGACGGTAAGAGTAAGTAAAAGTGGAAGTGATTTCTGCACATGTTTTATGATATTGTTTTTGTTTTGTAATTTACGGAAGTCGACATAATTCTTGAATATTTTTATGGCTGGATTTATTTTTGGATTTTTCAAATGAAGGTACCATACCATGAACTACGGTATTTTGAAAATTGAAAAAAAAGTATCCAATTTTCCTTGGTATGAGTAATTTAAAAAAATTGTAACTCAGGCTTTACGTATTGGAAGCTCATGAAAGAAACGTTATTTGAAAGCCTTGAGGTTTCATAGAAAAATTAAATGACTTCCTTTTTCTAAAAAAAAAAAATGTTTTCAAGGATAATGGATATTTCCGTTATTTTCCTTGAATATCTCAAAATGCTCAATCTATATTTTTTAAATTTTTTATATTTTATTTTAATCCTTAATAGGTTTGATGAATCTCAAGTAATGGGGTGGTACTCCTTAAAGTTCGGTTTGAGTTATTTTTTTTATGTATGTAATTCAGAAAACAATGAATGAAAATCAAGGAAGCGTGCTGAGTTGTCTGAGTATATATAGAGTATTATCGGTAAATAAATAGTATGCAGTATGCTAATGCATTCCTTGGAGTATCCTTTTAAAACTTCCGTTTGGAACGCCCTCCCTAAAATCACTCCTTTTCCCTCAAATTCTTTCTTTATTTAAATACCCTTAACTTCTTTCTGTTGTAATTTCTTTAAAAAAGGATACATTTACAAGGCTCTCGATGTATGATGAACTATTTTCTACCACCAAAATCTAGCAACTTCATTCAGGTTCATATTTGCCAACGGAAGTAATGAAACTGATTGCCTAAAACTGCGAAAACAGTATTAGTGGCGTCACTATTTTCCCCAGCATATCGCTTTTAATCTTGGCAGTGCGAACAGAGTCCGCGCGGCTATGGCCATGGTCGCATCAAATGAAGCAGCTGTAAGAGCTATGCGATTGCTAATACACTCATTGGATATAATTTTAAATAAAGATCATGGGCATAAAAATTTAAATGAGCAGAGGTAAAACAGCTCTCTGTGGAAGGCCTGCTTTTTTAATCAACCAGCCGCGGATCTAGTATCATCTATGAGGTTGACACTATACCAGGCGCGGATCCAGGGGGGTCGTAGGAGTCACGATATGCTTACATTAAACCAAACGAAGTTGGATAAACTTTTGGTGTTGCTAACTAAAAAACAAAAACAAAAATAATAATAATTATTGCTTTACCAATTCCATTTATACACGATTTTAGCTACCATTAATAGGGATCCAAGATATTTTCGACCTCAGATTTAACTAAGCCGAAGATGTGCCAAAAACAGCAGTTTGGGCTATTCGAGCTTATTCCTATGATCTTAGGACTATGCAATGTGGCCTATTGTGTATTTTTATATGGCATTCTTATCACTCAAAATCTATTACTGAGCATTTTTGCCATTTGGAGCAAATTTTCGTCCGTTTGGAAGCTTTTATCAACATGGATAAATGTACGTTTTCGTCTTCTGAGGTAATCTATCTAAACCGCATAATCTCACCAGTGGTCAATAGAGCAGGAAGCGATAGTACTCACCTAGGCAAACAAAAATATGTGTTGGGGGGGGGGGGCATATCAACCGTTTAGCAGTTACAGCGTGATTAAGAAAAACAGCTAGTTTTTCATAAAACACCATGTATTTTAAAAAGTACTGGTGGCACGGTCACAGTTATGAGCTCTTTGTCTATAGAACTTCATGGCACTGTGGACTCTTCTATTTATTTTGACCCATTATACCCTATGTGCTATCTGCAGCTGTTAAAGAGTTATTAGCTCAAAATCCTGAAGGGCATGAAGCTCTTAACTGTGACCGTACGCCCTGTACTTTTCAAGATGCAGGGTTTTTTATGAAAAACTGTTTGTTTTCTTAATCACCCTGTAACTACTAAACGGTTGATATTGCCCACGCCCCTTGCGCTACAATTTTTTATTTGTCTAGGTGCGTGCTATCTCATAAGGAGAAATACCCTGTATAGCAGTGAGCCCACTCTCTGTAGGGTATTTCTATGGATGTAGTCAGCCCATATTATAATGACAGTGGTTTTACATAAGAATGCTGCAAATATTTTAGAATGTTAGGAGTTAGGACTAAGTAAGGGCTCTGATGTGGTAGTGAGGGAGTCTGTTTCGTAGCTTGGGAAGTGTTTCTCAAGGGTTGTGGATCACCCAAAGTTGGGGTCCCAAACTTAAATGCTGAGAAAAACCTATATACATACATCATATGCATACAATAATATCTATTGAAATAAATTTTGATATTTTTAAGTTTTGGAAAAAAAAAGTTTTTGAAGTTGAATTATATAAATAAAAGAAAGAACCCCCCCCCCCCTCCACACACACACACTACCGGATCCACCACTGCTGCAAACTACGTACTCTGCGAATGCGCAGGACTTGCTTGCCAATGACTACAATGTTTGTGTAAGGAACGATTCATAACTCTATTGGAAGGAAGTCAATAAACTGACCTTAACGAAATAATTACTTTAAAAAATAAAACGAAACTGGACCTAAAACTTAGTAAAAAATATTTCTGAGGTAGAAGTTCTTAGAGGTTGAATCTTCGGTATTCACCCCAACATATACAATAATAAAAGCAATAACAATAAAAAACTTGTTCATCAATGATAGCAGCAATTTAAACTGCAACAGATCTACATAGATGGCGCGCAACGATATGGGAGTGACATTTCCATTTTTCCACTTTCGGTTGTATCAGATACAGATACTTTAAGGCAATAATCCTTGGAAACTTTTCTAATATCATCTCTTCAACAAACATTTAGGCTCTTATGTGGCTTCAGAGCTCCCACCCGGACAATGGATTCTACGAAAATATAAACGGCCTTTTTAATTATCATGAAAATATGACAAGATTACTTAACTTCCCCATGAAAATACCACTTAGGTTAAAAAGCAAACTTAGTTTAAGAATCAGCCATCGTGAGATGGAGCTTTTATTGCTATAGTGATTATCGTCTTCTTATTGCTGTTCGTAATCATTTTACATTTTAAGTCGTCTCTTTTTTGGGTAAGATCGATATGGTCAATTGATCCTAAACATTTATGGGTCTTAAAGGATCAACTACTATTATTTGCTGTATATTTCACTTGATAGTTTCCGTCATTTGTGCTGTGTCCATGTTTAAACTCTTGAAATTATTGCTCAAATATAAAATGGAAGCCTCATTGTTCATACCTAGTGGCTCCAACCTACCTAGATAAATGTTGTCTTGGGAAAATGACTCTAGGAAAGGTATTTTTGTTGATGGATGGACTAAATTCAGTGAGATTTCCTGAATTATACGACTACATAGGTCTGCTCTCTGTTTGGATGAACTTAATGTCAATAGGAATATCTTTAAGGTTTGTTTTTTAAAAGACTGCCTCTGATGTCGTCAACATGAATAATTGATATTAATTCCGTATCAACTTCAACAGATGTAGACTGTAGGAATATCGTCATATTTTTATTTTTCACGTAAATATGTACCTGAGGAAGTTTGGTAGCCTTATTTCTAGAATGACGTTCTTCTCCTTACACAT
Organism: Dioctria rufipes; assembly: GCA_963924295.1. Taxonomy (NCBI): domain Eukaryota; kingdom Metazoa; phylum Arthropoda; class Insecta; order Diptera; family Asilidae; genus Dioctria; species Dioctria rufipes. The sequence goes on along the minus strand of OZ002744.1, from coordinate 39,060,367 downwards.
GCTTGTGTCTACGATTTAATATTCACTTGGACCACTTGGACCATAAAGTCATCTAAGAGGTGTCAAACCATACAGGCTGTAATGAATAGCTATACCATTTTCACCATACATCCCTTACAGGATTATCGGAATATGAAAACTTATTTATAAAGACTTCATAAAAACTGCCTTAAATCATCTACGCAATTACTTTTATAAAAAAATCCCTCTTCGATAAAATTAAAACCAACTTAAAACCAACAAATCCACAATGAAATAATTCCTAAAAGCAAGGTCAACATTTGCTTTATAATTTAGGTGCTCAGTCAAATGCAGTCTGTGTGTACTTTCTCAATAATTATTATTCCCACCAAAGTAACACGCTGATATTTGAGAAGCTACAATTCCCTACATATATACATACAAACAATAACTTCGTCCCCTTTGTTCTTACAATTGTACAAAGTTCTACAGAAAGTTCAAATTCCCTTTGAATATCTTCTCAACATCCAACACGAAAGCAACTTGGTCCCATCTCAAACCGACTGTTTTTTATTTCACCCCCGTAATAGTCTTGCCTGGCGAGAGGAACAAATAGCATCAGAGATCGGAGGGCAACAAAAGGATCACACATCCGGTAGAGAGGGATGGAGGGAGGGTATGAGGAGATCCCTCTTTAATGATGATTGTTTAATTAAAAACGAAATTAATTGCAGTTTAAAAGTAGATGATGCATAAAGATAATTACCCGGCGACTTTGCTTACCCTGCCCTGATGATGGTAATAGTGGCATCAGTAAGGGTCTCTCGTAATTTGAATTTCATCGGTGGAAAAGTCAACCGAGTAGAAGCTAAATAGCAGGGGGTGGTGCATGTATCATTCAGGAATAAATCGGAGAACACGGCTTTTTCCTTCTTCATATCTCTCTCTCTCTGTCTCTCGTTTTGTTTAACTTCTTTTCTAAGTAGTTAGATCCTTTCGAGACATCGAGCCATTGTTAGTTCTTCCTTGACGCTTCGTTTTACTTTTTGGCCCTTTATTACCATTCATTTTGGTGAATGGACTACGATTTCTGGTTGGGATAACCTATACTACATACATACTATATATCTACCTACCTATCCAGCTATCTACCTAACTAACTACCCCCACCCTATTCTTCTGTTGAAAAATTTCAAAAGTCGAAGGTTCTGCTTAAGTCAAAGGAGATAAAGCGCTCAAATGGAAGTTACAGGAAAAGTTTTAAGAGTTCATTTCAGATGATGCCCGAATAGAGAAGACATCCTTAAATTAAGGAGCTCAGGATGGATGTGACAACCAGTGACATTTTCGCATCTATTAAAAAGCGGGAGTGGCTGTGGGGGGGGGGGGGGGAGAAAAAGATAGACTTTGACAAGAAATTTTTAAGATTTTCGACATTTTTATTAAAATTCCTTGAAAATTTTTCGACCGCCCCCACTCCCTCCCCACCAAATTTCTATACTCATACTACTACTTCTAGCGCCCCCGCTCAATAGTTGTGCATGGAATTTTTATGAAATCCTTAAACTTTCCGGAAACTTTTCGAAGAATGTTTTCGAGAATCTCTGCCTCTCTCACTCTTTCTCTATCTCTCTCACTCTACAACAGAAGATACCACGAAACAGAGTGCAAAGTTTTATTAAATTTTTCAATTTAATTTTGTATAGCGGTGGCTGTGATTAAATTTTTGTAATTTTCGTGTAATTATTTACCTACTTAGTGTGGTAGCATAAGTGGATAAAAACTTGAGAATAAATTGAGATTTAAATCCTTTTTTGATTGAAAATTAAATTAGTATGGCGGTGAGTTTAATGGATGATATTAGTGCCGTACTGCTATTCCAACATGCTCCTAATCCCTAAGTGAGAGGACATAGGTAAGTGCGTGTTTTAATAATTATTAATTAAATTACTTTAAATATTCAAAAAAAAAAGGTAGAAAGACGAAAGATTTATGAAAAGATAATCTTAGTAAATTTTCTCCGAACTTTAATATGTGTGAAGTCATTACGGCCAGGTGATTCAGTTTCTCTTTACATAGATTTGATCGGAGATAATCTTTGAACTTTTTGAGCGGGTAGAAAATGACCAGAATATTATCAGAGGGTTCAGCTCAAATTATAGATTCATCTACAATTAGGTCGGGGTGGCATCTATCGGAAGAGCTTGCAATCAGCCAGACTATAGATGGTCCATTACGGTTCCATCTTATTGCGACTTTACCTGGAAAGATTGTTTAATTTAGAGGGTGGGATAAAAGCAGGCACAAGACTTAATTGAATCTCAAAGGGTCCTGCAACACATTACCTGATAATTCCCCCAATTTACGAAAAAAAAAGAAAACGTAGCTACCAACTGTACTCTTTCCACGTTTTGCTAGATTGGGGCATTCCGACAGCTGGTATTAACTGCTCTCAACCACCGCTTCTTCGTTCATAAGTTTTCTGCAGTTTTGTCGAGTTTGTGAGTGTTCTGCATATTTCACAAAGAGACAATGTCCAGCGATAAGTGCCGGAAAATTCTGCACGTCATTGCGGTTCATCCTGAGCACAGTTTCTATCTTCCTGGGACAAATCTTGGACTATAGCTGATTTTAATACATACGCGCATACGATTAGTTCCCCCCCAACTGTGATTACCTAGCTTGCAGGTTTGTAAATCTATTGCATCAACTTTGATTGCAGCTTGGCTGTTAATACAAATCCTAATAACTTGATAACTTTGTTATTGGGTACACTAGGAACATACTACAATAGTCCCGTAGGCGGTACGATTCTTGTATTTGAAGGTATGCTGAGTATTCCAAGGCTCCGACTCATATATCAATTTTCGAACCATCTGCAAAGACAAATATACCAGAGCCATTTTCCATGTGATTCTTTCCATTCCTCTCTAATAGGAATTCCAGTTCAGAAAATTTTTCGAAGTGAAAAAAAAAAGTTTATTCGAATTAAGAGTTGGGGCGACTAGGATACTACGACCATGCGGACACTGCAACAAAAGTTGATCTTCTATGCTCTCCCGGAAAGTGGTTAAGCAAAATCTAATATTAAATGAGCTCTATTTTTGCATTTGGGGTTATCTTGTAAACCTTATTTTTAGAGATAAGTTCTTCTCTGGTGATTTGATACACATATATTTCATGCTTCCTTCTTCTTCCTTCTTCCTATCTGCACAGTTGGGCTCTTACAGCTCGCTACTGGATTTGTCTTTTCTTCTTCAGAAAATAACGAAAGGGGGTCATTACCAGTGTCTGTATTAATAAGCAGTCTGGAGAGCAGAGGGTATAAAGATTTTGTTAACTTGCCTCATAAGTGGCACACTACACCAGAAGAAATTTAATTATCTACGTTCCCATTTGTTTAGCCAGCCAGCCACCCCACTAAAGTGGAATTTTGGTATGTCAAATATGAGATAGGAATCAATATACGCAATATCAAACAATCAATATTAATATATTCATTTCAATCGTTAGACCCATGTTTACATATGTCTATTGTGTATGGTGGCTGAGGACGCTTGAGAGTACTGCGATCCGGAAGCTGGGGTGCCTGCAAAAGCATGCCTACTTGGGAATTACGGGCCCAATGCGATGTACGGCTACTGCTGCTCTTGAGGTCCTATTTAATCTGCCACCCCTGTATCTTGTAATTCAGGCAGATACTAAAAGGTGTGTGTGCAGATTGCACTCATGAGGTTACTGGAAGGACGGCTGGACTGGCTCTTCTCATTGTTCTCTGGCCTTGACCTGGAAAACCCATTGGCCAGTACACACCGTGAAGCGATGGTACCTGAGCTTCGTTTTAGGCGTCGCTTCTCTGCGAATTTTCCTGTAAGGGAATCGTGCACTGAGTGAAGTGCCTTTTCGAGCCTTCCCCGGTCCGCTCTAAAAATTTTCATAGACGGCTCTCTCACTAATGAGACAGCTTGGACAGGTGTCTACCTTCCTGATCATGACATTGGGAATGGGTACTCACTTGGAATACACAACGCTGTCCTCCAGGCTGAAGTGTTCGCCACCTCAATGGCAGCGAAGTTAGCCATTGGCATGCATGCAAATCAAGCGGAACGACATTGCTATCCTTTTGAATAGCCAGGCAGCCTTGATGGCTCTGAGTGACCCTCGGATAACATCTAAGTTACTGGAGGATTGCAGGTCGTCTGTGAATAAGTTGTGTTGGGGATCATGGGGAACGCAAGGACTGACCTTTTAGCTAGGGATGGATCAGATTATCCGTTCCTGAGACCGGACCGCCTTAGGCGTTGCCACATCGAGTATCGGGTCTCCTTATTAAAGCTGATGTTCATAGGAAGCATCAGCATAGATAGGCGAACCTGAATACTTGCAGGTGTAGAACATTGTTTCTTGATGAGCTCAATGGAATTATTTCCGATTTTCTCATGAGGCTCGTAAGGAAACAATGTAGAACTGTTGTTTTCATCAACACCGGCCAGAACTCACTTCACGCTCATCTAACAATAATGGGAATTGTTGACAGCCATGAGTATCTGCCCTGCCTGGAGGGAGACCCTGAGACAACAGAGTACTTCTGGTGTGCGTGTCCTGTCTTCGCCCGGACAAGCTAGATACTTTAGGGCCTACCCTCCTGTTTTTTTAAATATTATTAAGCCAAGTTCAGGGGATACTCTATGATAAGAAGCATAGCATGGCAGGAAGGAGGTAGGCAGAGGATTAGGGGAGGATCTATGTACGAGCTGAAAAACTTTCCTCGCCAAGATCTGATGCGCTTGGTTAAGAGGACAGGAAGGTTTTGGTGAATAGGCGTCTAGCAGAACAACATAACCAGCCGCAATGGCCTCCGTGCTTGGGATGGGATCTCCTGTACCCCTTAGTAAAAAAAAACTATATACGCACTTCACATCCAAGAACCAAAAGCTAAGTTATCTTGTTATCCATAGACAGCAGCTGGAGCTTTGCGTGGCAGCTCCAGGCTAATATCGACTCTAATTCTTGAGCGGTCAAACTGAGGAAGTGACGAAATGTAGAAGTTAGATGGACTTCCTGTAGACCAAGTTTAGGCTTTCTTGCGTTCCAATATCTATAGCATAGACTTCCGTCTATGAAATTGAAGGTAAGGCACAAAGCTGAATGAAAAGTTCCATTTCTGGATCCAATATCCCTGTTCTTGTTTTATTATCTTTCCTACGTCCGTCGGTATACCAGACATGAACCCGTTGTGGGACCTGGAACCCCCTGTCTAATATCTGTGTTCTCTCGTTAATCGTTACCCGTTTAATTTTGATTCATTCAACTTTTTCTAGTAAAAATTGAAAATATTGCCAACTTGAGAACAGTGGCGTAACTACCGTATGCGGGCCACAATGCAAGCAAAAATGAAAGGCCCCTCTATGCCTATGAAAACGAACTTAGATCGCCGAGTGATGGAAAAGAAGTCAGTTAGTCGGCAGTTGAAACCTGACAACTGCGACCAATAATTTATGTATTCCAGCTGATGTCAATTCCTATAATTGACATATAATGAACTGCGTTCGTAAATCACAATTCATTGGTAGCTTATGTCAATTCAAATAACTGACATACAATCAGCTGCGTTTACAAATCACAATTTACTGGGTGCTAAAATCAAAATGATGGTAGGTAGTGTAGTGAATAAAAAGATACCGTTTGGTCAAAAACAATAAAAATTGCAAAATTCAATGTAAAATCGTATGAAAATCCTGAAAAGGAATAAATTTTTATTAGTGCATCACTTAATTTGTCTAGATTATTTTGCATGACATACATATAATCACGACCCCTTCGCGGCATGCTATTACATATTTGCAATAACCTCAAATTGGTTGAAAAACAAATTAAAAAATGTATAAATATAGGGGAAAGATGGGGAAGTTGGGATCAAACGGGGTACGTTTCTATACTTGAAATAAAGCACTCTACAAGAACGCAACAAATACTCAACCTATCCGCTACGCTTGATTTTTCAGTCAGTATAGAACAATAGAAATGAGTAGCCTCGTTTCGTCAATATCGAAAAAATAAAACTGATTTGACGTGTTTTCTTAATATTTTCGAACTTTTTCATCAAGTAGTGACAAACGAATCAAAGAATTTTGTGTAGTGTTAGTTTCGTGAAATTTTTAGAAAATAAAGATTAAAGGTGAGCATACTTTCACGTCTATATTATACGGTTTTTTTACATTTTTCTTTTTCTAATAACACCCAGTAGGGCAATTTGGGGTACCCCTGAAGGGGTATGATGGGACATGTACCCCATTTTACCTCACTTAGCTCATTTACCTGCAAAACATCATCTATCTTTCCTTCTAAATTACAAAATGCTTCTGTGCTACCTGTGAAAAAAAAAATCTGCTGCAAACCCTTCTGATTTTAGACCTTTCAGCATTTTATGTTTTCTCGATAAGACTTTAGAAAGGGTGACAGACACTCAGATCCAATTGTGTTTTCAGAACAAAATAGAATGCTTTCGTGTTGGAAATCAGGGGTCAGACCAGGATATAGCTGAGAATCGGCTATTTTAAAAGTTATCACTGATTTAAAAGAAGGTCTATATAACGACGAGATTGGAATACTGGTTGTACTCGACTTTACTAAAGCTTTGGACTGTGCAAATAACTCGACATTCCTTAACGATATTTTTCTGGTTCTTCTTCTAGTGCTGTCTAATTTATAAATAGTGTTTTGGCGATAGATATAAACTAGTGCGAGTTAACGATCGTTACTCTGATTTGCAGCCGCTTTTCTGTGACGTTCCCGAAGGATCAATCTTAGGCCCATTGCTGTTTTCCTTAGTCATCAATGACTTACTAGACAATAGTGCCCATTTATATGCTGATGACAGACAAATATACAATAGCAGTCCTCTCGGTTTTATTGAAGATTCTATTGTAAAGATTAATGATAACTTATCACGAATCTACGATTGGTCTCAGCGTAATGTTTTGATGTTAAATCCTAATAAGTCGAAATAAGTAGTTTTTATTTTTAATAATAATTTGGAAACTGACCTTCCGCACATTATAATTGGGGGTGAAATATTGATTAGGGTAAGCGAAATTACGAATCTCGGTATTGGTCTTAATGGGAGAATGAAATATTGCGATCATGTACGCGGAGTGCAGGGTAAGGTGTAAGGTTTGCGATGACTCTGGTCTATGCAAAATTATTAATCACGGTTATTAAATGTAGATTGTTTGAAACCCCCATCCTACCCTACTTCTCTTACAGGAACTTGATTTTACCAAAATTGGATAGTTACTGCTCTCGTCGAATAAATGTAACATGGTTCGTGTTGCTCCCGCAGTTATTTTTTTTGTGATGTGCCAGTAAAACTAATTTAGTGCCTTCTTTTTTATTGCCGTTCCTATCGTTGAAGTGCCATGCTATAGTCGAGTGGAATATTTCATCGATTTTCTTTGTGAATTGTTTATATTTGTAATTAATTCCATTACTGTGGCTTATACCGCAGCTTTTCGTCGATAATAGCTGTAATATCTGTTATTATACGTTTCGCCATACACACAAGCACATCATCATCAGTAGTTTATTTGCTGAAATACATAACTGTGTTGAAGTGCTAGCTAATTTGAACTTGTAGAGCTTTGCCCGGATTTTTAGTGCTGCGGCAACACTAAAAATCCGGGCAAAGCTCTACAAGTTCAAATTAGCTAGCACTTCAACACAGTTATGTATTTCAGCAAATAAACTACTGATGATGATGTGCTTGTGTGTATGGCGAAACGTATAATAACAGATATTACAGCTATTATCGACGAAAAGCTGCGGTCAATAAAAGCAGCATTACCCGAAAACATAAATGAATCTGTGTGTGCCATGCATGCGGAAATGGAGTCACTACGTAAGACTGTGAGTGAAGTGCAGCTAAAATGCAAATCGTTTGAAGAGGAACTAGCGATGACACGAAACGAATTTAACGTCTCAGTGACGTCGTTGTTAACAGTATTCCCAAAGTAAATACGTTGGAGTCTCCTGCAGTAAAAAAAAAACATCTATGACGTCGTCAGACATTCTTTATCTCCCTATGCGGATGCTTTTTGGCTGAAGTCTAACCGAAATCAAACCACAATTCATGGTCCACATAGAAGTAAAGTAAACAAACCGCTTATTTTCAGGTTCTCCTGTCACACTGAAAACATGTTCTTTATGGAGCATCTTAGAAGGCACGGTGGGCTCAAATTAACCGAGATCAATTGCTACTTTTTATCTGATGGAATAATCCATGTCAAGGAAAGCCTTACGCAGCTTAATAATACTATCCTACGCAGAGCTGAGCAATACTTAAGTAAAAACAGACTTAAGTACTACTTAAAGTACATTAATACTTATTAATCAATACTTTTGAAATGCCCCTACTTATTACTTGAACATTAATACTAGCGTCTATTCACTTGTACTTAAGTACCAAGATTTTTACTTAAGTATTTCTGAGTCTATTAAGTACCTACAAATATCTAACTCTTCATAGAAAAGCAAACACAATCTCTAGCGAAACTCCTTCTTTGTTGAGTTTTAAAGCACACAAAGAACTGTAAAGGCATGTGCTGCACTCACGCATCAAGACAGAACCTTAGACAAACTGATAACATTCAAACAAGACTGGGCAAGAAGAACAAAAACCAGTAACGTCTCGCTCGAATATAAAATCGACGATGCCTCGACTTGATGACAGAACAACTGACATGTATAATATGGATTGACTGCGTTCATAGAAATACACTGCAGAAAGTGGACTCACTTCTATATTGCTGACTTTCGGTCTAAGCACCATGTACCAACTGAGAGAGAACTGAAAATAACAAATAAATTAGTGGATTCGTCGAAATACATAATTTAAATTAATCATTTAAGGATACTACTTAAAAAAACGCTGTTTTATATTCATTAGATACGCAGAAGAAATTCTAATTGTTTTATTAAAATCATTTCTCGAGCTGCGTGCTCACTTTTTCAACCTGCCGGCAATGATTTTGCAATCTTGGCAGCGACGTAAGAAATCTTTTTGACACAAGCAATTGTGCCCACGTGAAATGAAAAAAGACGCAATTCATAGTATATACGTCAGTGGACATAACCAATGTAAGGAAGCAATTCCTCGCTGCAATATAAAATTATTGATGCCTGGACCTGATGTAGGGAAGGCCTGAATTTTTTCTTAGAAATTTACTGGAAATTTTTTCCTTCGACTTTTTATGCGTTGGAGGCGATAATGGGTGCTTTGGCGGACCTCTAGTAGTTTGTGTGAGTGTAGCAAAGCGAGGTGAAAATTTTACTCTACTTGCTGCACCGAAAACTATGAAAAACTGTAAATAGTAGCCACTGGTTACTATATGTACATACTATAGTTTTCAAAAGGTATTGATTCATTAATATCTACTCGATAAACTTCATTATATTACTGCCAACGTACAAAGATTCTAAAAAAGTACTTTGAAAAGTACTTCAAAAAGTACTCAGTACTTTTTATAGACATAGTATGTACTTAGTTACAAATACTTTTCATACATGCGGTACTTGTACTTACGCCGAAGTATTCACGCCTTCGGTACTTGTGCTTGTACTTAACTACTTTTTTCTTTGGTACTTACCAAGCTCTGCTCCTACGTACGGCTATTCGCATGCGTCGTCGGGCAAGATATATTCTGCTTTTAAAAGGAATGGCCTTGTATACGTTAAAATAAATAAGGATTATACAGCAAGTAGAATAATAAAAAACCTCAGCCATTTGGATGTTTTTACCACTAATTCCAGTTCCGTAAACTGCGGGAGTAAATAGTAGCGATTAAATTATTATGTACATTGCGTATTATTTCACATTTTCTATTTCAATGAATTCTAATATTACTTATATTTTTCTTCAAATTTTAATTAATGAATTATTAGATCTATCATCAAGTCTTGAATTAATTAGTTCTTTTTTAGTTGTCGCAGTCGTGTGAGGTGCACAGATGCAGTGTTTTTGTTAAACTATCTAAAATGTTATTAATTTGTGTGGGTAGCTGGTCTGACGCTTGTTTCCCTGTCGGATGTTTCGTGTGGAGCATAGGATATCTATGACGTCTAATGTTCACCAGTCCCCACTGTATGGAGTGAGATCGTTTTTCAATATATTTGGTCCTCAGAATACACGACTTAATGTATGACATCTGACTGCGTGGAGCATCCGAAATAAGATCGATATAATGAGGGAGCTTTTTGAGGGTTCGGAAGTTCATGCTTTTCTGGTTTCTGAAACGTGGTTGAAGAAGTTTGTTCGCTCTCGTTCTGTTTCTCTCTCTGGATATACCATATCTTTCGCTGTGACCATGTTGGCCGCAGTGGTGGAGGCGTGACAATCTATATCAAGGACTCTCTAAGGCCCAAGTTGATAAGATATTCAAGTCCCTGTGTTAATTTTTAATTTGTGTGTGTCAGAATTATCTCAAAGGATTGTAACTGTCTATTAATTGCTGTTTATTCTCCACCAAATTGTTTCAGTGAGGAGGCCGTTACTGAGTTCCAGAAGTTCTTGTCAGATTTATCAATGCGGTGTTAGAATATCATAGTTAGTGGAGAGTTTAACGTTGATGTTCTGCGTAGGTAATTCAATTCGAAGCTAAATCCTGTTTTCTCCTCTAGAAATTTGTGGAGTAACCTCCGCAGGCCAGGTGTGTACTACAAAGATTCTACTTCTTGTGAACTTGATCCTAATTACCTAAACAACGCTTTCAAATGTATTCAATCCCCGGCTAATATACCTGCTCAACATCTATCGGACTATAATGTAGAAGTTCAGAATAAACACAATAGTGGTTTCTCGTTCAGATGTGTAGATTTACATGAAATATTAAATGCGATTAATAGAATTAATTGATCCGCTACTGGTCCAGTTGATATCTCCCCAAGATTTATAAAAATTATTATTCCAGCCATTTCTCATATTTTAGTGCATGTGTTCAACATGTGTTTGACTAACTCGCAGTTTTCGTCATTTTGGAAATAAGCTATTGTGTTGCCAATTCCTAAGTCTCGCAAATATTCTTCAGCAGGTGATTTCTGCCCGATTAGCTAATTTGCTTCCTCAGCAAGGTTCTTGAAAAATTACTGCACTGCCAAATTACTTCCCTTCTGAATCAGGAATCTTTACTATCGCGCTGGCAATCAGGTTTTAGACCACGGCATAGTTATGAGTCGGCATTACCCAAGGTGGTTTCGGATATTGGTGGCACGCTTGACGGTGATCGGATAGCCATTCTGGTCCTTCTGGATTTTAGTATGTCGTTCCATTCTATTAATCATCATATTCTTGTTCTCAAATTGCGGCAAAATTTCATTTCCTCCTCTATAGCCATGACTCTAATCAAAAATTTTCAACTCTGCCGTAGCAAATCAGTTTCATCTCCTTAAACTCTTAACTACGGTATGCCTCAGGGCTCTATTCGCGGTCTTCTCCACTTCTCACTATACATAAATGATCTACCCACGATTTTGAAAGACACTTCGGTCCACCTTTATGCTGATGATCTACATATTTATTTAGATAAGCGAGCTGGCTTAATCGCAAATGGCGTCATTGGGTTTAACAATGACCCTGATAGGATCTATGACTGGGCTAATCGCAATTACCTAATTCTGAATCCAAGTAAATCGAAATGTTTATTTGTGAGGTGGGGGGGGGAAGTAGTCTTTGAAGCGCAAAGCTAAACAAGGTGAAAGCTGTATAAGGCGAAAGCTGTATAAGAGGAGAGCATGCGTACTTGATGGAAGACATTTTTTGGTTTGTTGTTTTTTTTTGTACTGAAGATCGCTTTGGCATCTTCCACGAGAGTACGGGTAGTATGGGTGAAAGATACCACATGCACGAATTGGTACTTCACAAGGCGAAAAAACTATACCTCAGTGAAATAAAAATTGAGATTTTTGGCTCTGTGAGTACTGCAGTAGGGTTTTAAAAACAGGAGGTCATTATGCAGAGAATTTGAATGCTCATGATAGTCAGAATAGTAAAGTCTCAGATATAGAGACTAGAGAGAGGGACATAGAAGATAAATACAGATATAACCTCGTTGGACAAGGGGCGAAAGGATGCCTTAGTTGATGAATAAGTTGATGAATAACGGAAATCAGGTATGTATGTTAGTAGCGCTTATATGGTTAGTATGCATGGTCAGCTATAAGCAAATAGTGAATCTCGAAGCCTATTCAGACTTGAACCCGGGCATATCTTAACCTTCATGTGGTCCCCCCTGACAGCGCTCATAAGGATTGTATTACCTGCATATGCCAAGTATAATTCTTTTAGTTGTTGAAAATAAGATTTAGTCCAGACCGGAGGTACCAGTCCCTTTACAAAAAGAATATCTTGCATTAAGATAGCCACTGGGAGTATTCATGGTCTGTTGGTCATCATTTGCGAAAGCTATACCAAATGGGCGGCCCGACATTGGCTAACTTGGTACCACGGTTTGAGAAGCCCTGAATATTGAAATTATTCACCCCAACTTGGGATGGCTCTTTTATGGGAGCATCATGGTGGCTGTGGTGAAGGGTCTTGTGACCCTAGATCGGCAGAGATGTAAGTTGATGTCATGTCATGCTCTATTGGCACACCGGTACTCATTGTTACGACATGAGCCCGTTGATTGTCGGTAACAATCCGAGCATGAAGAATGCCGTGAGATTAAGCCATAATGGCAGGTACTTACGTTAAACCCTAACAGCTCTCTGTATATTAGTGAGTAGGAGATATTATGACCTAAATGATCTACCAGTAGTTCAGATCAACAGCGTCGTCATACCATATACTAGGTCGGTTAAAAATCTAGGCGTTGAGCTAAATACAAAGTTTAGCTGTTGTGATTATATATCTAGTACAGTTGGAAAGTTATATTCTTCCCTACGAATGTTAAGAATGTCGGGAAATATATTATCACAATGCATGCGCATGAAGCTTGCTAAAGCTATCCTGCTTCCCAACTATATCTTTGGGAGTCTAATATTTCCTAACTGGATTCTTGGTGTCAGCGGAAATTAACGGTAGCTTTCAATGACACGATTCGATTTATATTCGGCTTGCCTAGATTTTCTCATATTTCGTCCTATGTCAACTCCTTCCCTGGAAGTTCTCTTGAAACATTCCTCATTAGCAGAAGGCTGAAATTCTTGTACAACCTTTATCTATGCGAAAGAGCTAGCTTATCTCCAGTACCGTGTTAAATTTCTCAGCTCCACTCGTTATCGTCATCTTCTACTGCCTAGCTTTCTTACTCAAATTGGTGAGCGATCTTACTTTGTGCAGGTCATGCGTAAATGGAATTACTTACCTATTATCCTTCAGCGAGCCAGCTCCATTTGGACATTTAGCAGGCTTTTGGCTTAGACTCGCTTAACTGAAAACGCACTGTTTGATGCTGTGCACCGTATGCGGCTCTACCTCTTCGATTGCTCGACCATATTTTTGTATACATTTATTATTATTCTTAATATATTTTTTTTTCCTTAGATCTACTTTAGTTTTTGTTCTTCTACTCTAACATTATATAAAACCTTCATATTTTTTTTTTATATATTCACCAATTTTTCAAGTAATTGCGTACGTTTGTTATTGTTATGACTCTTTCCGTATTTATAATTTACACACATATTGTTAATATTTAGAATTTTTCCTACGTTTTATTGTACGTTATTAAGATTTCCAAAATCTTTTGTACTTGTGCCAGCAATAAAGTTTATATTGTTAATATTATTAGCTGTGTTCTTTTGTACACCTTGTTCTAGAACTACCATATACTGGAAAGAACAAATTGTTCTGTCAATTGAAGCGAACTATTTGTACCGTTCGCTTCATTTATAAATGTTGTATGAAAATGTATGACGCGATCTTTTGTGTATCTTGTGTTCTGTCCTGTTGTGCGGCCACAAAAGAACACAGCTATTATTCCTCTTCAAGGTTATTCATACTAAACGTCCTGATTACTTAATGGATGAGTTTTGGTTTCTCCAAACTCGGAGACGTTGTGATCTTCGGACTCCACACCATAGTCGCTTGGTTCACGAAGGCTATTTCTTCATTCAGATTCCACGGCTTTGGAACTCGTTACCTGCTATTGTGCAGATATCGGTTACTATCGGTGAATTTAAGAGCTTGCTATCTTCAATTCAAGTCTAAATGGTTTCGAGGGTGCTGCTAAATATAATTAGTTATTTTCTTACTTTATGGATTGATGACTTTAATATGATATAATTATTTATCACCATCTTGAGTATATTTGGACTAGCAATATTTTCATAGTGTAATTCCACTTGAATTTAGTTTTGCTCTGTGATTTAATTTTCATTAATAGCTGCGTTTTTTTATCTCTCTAATCTGATCCAGTTCAATTTTATATACGCAAAACAACAACAATTGGTGATCCATTGATGTAGTTTTATATATATAAAATTTAACTGGATAAGATCAGCTAATATTTGATATTGACGTTTAGTAGTATTTGAACATTGTTTTCACTATAATTATATTTTCTAGTACTTACAAAATATTGTAAATCTTGTGTACCAACTCAGCTCAATAAATTCAATTGAATTGAATTGCTCGCACTTTGTCTCTCTATCGCTCTCATTAGTGCGAATTGAAATTACAAAAATCGCGAATTACGTGAAACTAGCGAAAAATATCGCGAAACGAATGCGGCCATTAAATTCGCGTGACGATTCCACCCTCATTTGACATGTCAACTGTCATTGGGAGTATGCATTTTCCCCATGTTTTTAATATCGAAATGTCAACCGCGACGCGATGTGATTTTTAGTAATTTTTTGTTAATTTAGTAGTTTTTTCTGTGATAGTTTGGACCTTTTTTATCGTTGGATACCAGGTATTATATAAATTTTATTAAATTTGTTGAATTTTGTATTGTGTTTTAAGATTGGTTGACACCTGTACCTACACATGACCTTGTTTGGCTATTTTCTTACCCAAAATATTCACCAATCTTCAGTATGCAACCCACAATTTCCATGATTGACGAGTTTTGTGCGTTTATTTGGTTGTTGCAGGTAAATTAATTGTAACTTTCTGCCTTATATTTATTTATTTTGGTTGTGGTTATGTGTAATGAAAAGTCTTGCATTTTCGTTTCATGAGGTTTTTTTGTTATTGTTATTCTTCAATGTGGTATTCATTTTAATTTAACTATTTTCATTATTATTATTTTCATTTCCTTTTCAGGTGATCGAGGGAACTTTGCATCGCACATTTCAGGTGCATGTAAAATATTTTTGTTTTTTTTTTTTTAGATTTGAATATAGTAGTAAACTCTTCTACTCGTCTTTCAGGTTCGTCAAACCACACCAGAAATCTTCGTGGGTTTTATTATAGATGGATTAAAACTGAAATTGCAATTATTTTTTAATCTTAAAGCGGTCCACAAAAGCTTAAATTAGTTGACAAACTTTTCTTCAATTTAAAGCTGGTGCAATAAATTGAAAGGAGTATATGGCAGTTGAGGAAATTTTGAACTGCAAATTGATAAGTTGATGGGCTCGCACAAAAACTTGTTGTTGGCTTCAACTTATCACTTCGTGTGCGCGACGATTGAATAACCATCAACGCAATTTCATTTTGTTACGAAATTGAAAGAGGTAAGGACATAGTTCCGAGTGTTATTTAATTTTAATCTTATTTCACTCTTTAGAAACAACTGAAAAACTGATGCTGAATTGAGACATTTATGTGCTAGTTGATAAGTTGATCAACTAATTGATCAATTTGAGGTTGATCAACTGATTGATCAACTGATTGATCAATTTGAGGTTGATCAACTAATTGATCAATTTGAGGTTGATCAACTAATTGATCAATTTGAGGTTGATCAACTAATTGAAGCATGTATGGGCCGCTTAAGTCACAGTTTATACAGAAAATAATATAGAACCTGCTGTAGAAAATCATTACGTTAATTTTAAATAGTAACATACATTACAATTGCGCGACACTTTTAGAAGGTCTTCTTTCGAGATTTAGCGCTATCGAAGTCATCGATAAGTTTCGAGACATACATATTTTCTACTTTTCCTACCTCTATGCTTAGAAGTTTCGAAATAACAGAAACGTTTGTGGTTCGCTGGTGTCCCCTTGAATCAGAATCCCTACGCAACCGACCGCATTGGTTGCATTGACATAGCTATGCCACTGTTGGAGAAAAACAACTTTCTTTTGTTAGGCATTTCTGTGTAATATTTTTAATTTACTTTCCAAACCGGACACGTTTAATGAATGCAGGAAATTTGAAAAAAATATGGAGTTCCTTAAGAAAAAAAAAAAAACTACTTTAAGCCGTATTCCTGAAATCCACCAATGAGTTTTGTCACAGTCAACATAACTCCATGTAATCTTATACTTACAATTAAATAATTATTTTGTATGCGTGTGTATATCACACCTAAAAAAAAACCTATTATCCTTAAAGGTTTTATAATAGAAATAGCATAATTTGCTATTCAATTCATCTCATAACCTCAAACAGGCTATGTCATCGCCATAAATCACGCGACTGTATAGCATTATGGAAGCAGCCGCAGCATCATCAACACAAAATAAAATACAAAATTAGCTCGAAGCGCTTTGACACGATTCCGTTAATATCGCGATATAAACGTAGCCATCAATCATTATCGCAACGTCTCAAGCAAGTCCTAAACAAAAGGATATACGTGGCATCCATATACTTGAACCGTTGTTTACAGATACTATAAAACACAGTCATAATGCCTGGGTTCGGTCCTTTGCATGAATAAAGATATAAATTACACAATTTCTTATGGGAATTGTTGTTGTTGTTGTTGTTTTTGTTGTTGTGGCTCACAGCTCTCGTGTACGTATACAACACGTACTATATTAGCTAGCCCGAGATAAGGCGATGAAACCCTCCATACCGCTCTCTTGTGATATTCTAATAAAAATTTAATGCATTCCTCCTTAAAGTTAAAGGACGAGACTCACTCTTGCTACGGTGAAAAAAAAAAGATACCTTTAAAAAAAGTGTCAGCGCGTTTACTTATAGCACACTTTTACACTGGGAAGCAGTAAAAAGAAGAAGAAGAGGAAGAAGAAGAAGAAGTGTGGAATAGTATACTATTTCCTTCTTGGCGTTTATCTTAATCTTTCACTTTTTTTTTCTCACTTTTATATATTTTATTTTTATTTAATGTTAGACGAAATGAATTTGCGCTTATGCTGCAAGAATAAAGCTGTCGCACCAATACACAAGCTTTTCAAGGATTTCAACTGTTTTGAAGTATACGCACACACATAAAAAACTCTACTTCGTCTTAATTGCAGATAAGGAAGACGAAATAACCAGAAATTTCTTTCCGCTCCACCCTGTAGCAGTAACCCGTTCCTGTTCCTGATAATGAAGTGCACATAAACTTGAATCAGATTAAAGTCAAATAAATTTATTCGCAGCTGTGCTGAGTGAAAGATAAAGGACATTGCACAGGATGGGTTGGGTTGGGATGGATATAAATGTATAGAGTTTTGCATGTACATACATATGTATATAAATGTGACAGAAATTAGGATTGGTTACGTACTAGAATTTTCATTTTATCTTGTGATATATTTAATATAAGAAATTTTATTGCATGCAGACATTAACAGCAAAAATGTCCCATCAAAAGAGCAACACAAATTTTATTTTCTGATTTTTTGTTTGTTTTTTATGCCATCTTCCTGTGGAATGAAATTAATGTCCACAAAACTGTAGAACATAGTCATAGTAGATTTCTGTGGTTGTTTCATAAGAAATAGAAGGAGTAGAAGTATATCTTTAGTAGGTACTGAAAATGACCGCGTAAGCGATATCATACTATGACGATTCTATTCTACTATGGACGATGATATTGAATTAATTATATTTCTCCCTTGAGTGCTTGGCTCTGTTCTCAATTTTACTCGAAGGATATCCAAAGGACGAGATTCAATTTATTTTTTTTTTAAATGCATTAAATGCTAGTGAAGTGCTTAATTTAGCTTTTGAAAAACGTTTTCTACAAATTAATCCTCTAAGGCTTGTCTCCATAGCTTAGCTATGACTTTTCTTGCTCTATGCGCTAGCATTTAGCTTAGCTGAGGGATTTGAATAAGAAATCGCTTCGCTAAGGAGATCATGAATGTAAGTCAAATACAATTTCTTTGAAGTAGTATAGGTGGTAGATGGAAAGTTTTGTTTAATTGTATTAATTTCAAGGAATGGAGAATTTTTTGTTTGTTTGCTTGCGCGGATTTATTATGCCTGAAATGGTGTTTGTTTGTTTGGAGAGTAGAGAAGTAATGTTACTTTTGGAGGAAGTTTAAAGTTGATACATTTTACATGGACAGGGTTGAACAAAATGTTAACAATTATCATTTTTCGATATATCAAGTTAAATAAGAAAAACTATTATTTATACATATTACCTAATCGTTTACTTTATTTTTGTATATTTTTACTACTATTGGTATTTTGAAGTATGAAATTGACTATTTCATTAAAAATTATTCAAATTTGGAAATGGTCAATTTTGTAACAAAATGTTGGCATATTTTGTATCTGACTAGCTCGTTTTACTAGGCTGACTAGTCATGGAAGACTCTTATGTTGTCTAGATTACGCGCTTTTAGAATGATCTCCCATCTAATACCCAATATGCACGTGCTGTCAATTCATTTGAGAGTCTTATTAATGTTCATATCAACCAATTTGGAGTTACAGGCTGACTAAGAAAAAAATCTAGTTTTTCACAAAATACCCTGTCCCTCATCTTTATGGACCTGTGGCCACGCGTCTATGTTTCATTGCCATTTTCTTTCTGAATCATCATGTAAATCGGGCATTTTCTTTTTCTAAATTCTCAGCTAGTAATACCTTGCTGAGCGGCGTGGAAAACTATAGCTTGGTAGGCGTTTATTGACAATGAAAATTTGAGTATAAAGCCTAGTATCGAGTTCGGGCAAAGTAAAATATAACGCGGTCTCCAAATTTTTCACATTAAAATCGCTGGTAAAATTTTGACGTATGTTAATTTCGACAAAACAAACTGACAGATGTTTAAACATTTTATCCCTGAAAAACTTCAAATTTTTTATAAAGTTTAGATAAAGGTTTTTAGAATTTACAATTAAAAATGGACTTAATTAATCTGAAAATTATTAAGAGAAATTAAATCCTTAAATAAATTAACAAAACAATCTGAAAATTTTCAATTAAAATTAAATCCTTCAATAAATTAAAAAAAAAAAAAACAATATGAAAATCGTCATAGAAACAGGAAATTTCATAATTTTACCAGCATTTTAATGCTTCGCGCATTAAAATGTTCAGTAAAATAAGTGGAGACATGCAAAGCGCCATCTGTCGTGAAATAGAGTAATATTCACTTTTTACCAGTGAACTCCGTACTTCACTACCAAAATCTTTAGTAAAATTTTTGCTTGCGATTTTACCAGCGCTAAAATTTGTATGGAAATGTCACATTTTACTCGAACTCGATACTAGGCTTAAACATTAAAAAAGGCAGTCTGCAGTTAGACTTAATGAATGGAGTATTTTATTGTTACAAATGTAAAAGATTATAACATTGTGAATATAGGCTCTTCCTTTTAGGATGGCCAGAAATTCACTGTGTGCTTCCCTAACACCTACAGGCGTTACAGGCGTTTCAAAATGGGCAAGGCCAACAACGCCGCAGCTAACCATTGTCCATGAAGAATATCCGCCGTAGCCAGTAATACATCACATCTGTGTAGGAAGATTGAGTCAACCTACCACAACGGTAGAAGTTGATCACCTAGCTATGCTCGTCGGCATAAGGTCCACTGGTCATTATCACTGTTCTTTCAAACCGACAACCCCAATAACGCCCCTACTAACTGTTCACCAACGAAGAGTATTAGTCGAGGTCCGTAATACATTGCCTGCAGCGACTGGTTCAATCTACCGCAGCGGTAGTAGTTGTTCAACTGGGTTTGCCAGGATTAATACTGGGGATTGAGATGTGTACGCAAGAATAGGTCCTAGCGTAATATGCGAGGAAAGTGTGCAACGGCGGACCACGCACAGAACGAGAATACGTCGTAGCGTAATACGAGAGGAAATGAGCAACGTAGGGCCACGCAAGAAACAGGAATATGTCACAGCGTTAGCACGAGAGGAACTTGTGTAACGTCAGACCATGCAAGAAGCGAGAGTACGTCATAGCGTTAACGCGGGTAGAGAAGATGTGCAACGTCGGACCAAGCAAGAAGCGAGATTACGCCGTAGAATTAGCACTAGGGCCAGGCCAGGAAAAATGTATAGCGTTAGATCACGCGAAAAGATGTGTACGGTCGAGTTGCTGGGATGCAACTGACGTATTCTGCAATCCAACAACCAATCAGAGTTCTTCACACGCGATTTACGAAACAAAACGAATTATGGCGAAATTTAAAAAAACCGAACCGATATCACGGGATATTTGAAGATATTTACGTGCAGACTTTAATTTTGGCCTAGGTGGGATGTGTGCATTTAAAGGAATAGGGAATTTGGGTGGGAGGTTGTGGAATGTTAGAGATTTCTCTAACTTGTTGTGGGTTAAAGACTGGAGTTTCTTCCAACATTATGAGAAATATCCCGAATGTCCAGGATGGTTCAGCGTTGATAAGTTCCACGATGATCTAGAGGCCAGGATGGTGTCCTATCTACGATGGCGGCTTCCTTTAGCAGTGAAGAAAGCAAATCTTTCCCCAGGTAATAAATGTTTCTCCCTTCCGAGTTGATAAGGTCCAGAGGTGATAAGTAGTGGAAGTTTTCAACTTGAAGTTGCGTTGAAACCTGGCTAATGAGGGGGTTAGGCTGTTGAGAGATCTTCTCAAGTTGTTTAACCGCGAGAGAAAGGAGATTGTCCTCGATTGGAGTGATGTTTGCACTGTTATACATAGTGTCCGTCAGGTTTCCTGTAGACTCCTGTACAGGCCCTTAGAATTCTTTCGAGGGCGCTGATTTGCTTCTTATAGGATGGCGAAATGATGTGCCAGATTGGGAAGCACTACCAGATAATTGTACGGATGAGTTGCTTATATATAAGCAGCTTTGCATCTTTCGGGAGACCGTTTCTCCTTCTGATAATAGAGTTGAGTAGGGAGTAAGCGTAGTTGGCTTTCCTCATGGTCAGCTTGGCGTGATTGTTGAATTTCAACAGATTATTGATATTTGGTGTTCTTTGAAGGCTCAAGTTTTTGTTATTGACTTCAATTTCGATGTTGTTGGCTCGTGTGGCGAGATTTGGTCTTCCCCTTGTGGCCAGGTATTTTCTATGTGCTGGCGGACTATTTCCTCGAAAAGTTTGCCGAGGTTGGACATAAGAGTAATTGGGCGGAACTCATTAAGGTTTTTCGAGTTTCCTTTTTTGGGAATAGGGACTATGCGCGCGGTTTTCCAGACATCAAGAAAGTATGAATTATTGAGTCAATTATTGAAGATAATTGTTAGAAATTCTATGGCGACAGGTGGGAGGTTTTTGATAATTTTGTTTGAAATGTTATCTGGGCCGGCGGACTTTTTGTCTTTAATAATCTAGATTAGGGCGAAAACATGAGCGGGATTTGAAAAGATGCTTAAATCTTCCGGATTTAAGGGCGTGTTTGTGGAGTTAAAGTTTGTGACATTTGATCCTGCTGCCTGGGCAGTGAAGTTTTCAACGGTCGAGTCTACAGTGGTTATAAAATTTACATCACTTAAAGATCAGTTGTCTTTGAAAGTGAATTGGAGATAAATATTCCGCTAAAGATTTACATTTTTCTTGGGGACGGTTGCAAGCTTTCGAGCCGTTTAAAATGGTTGTGGGGAATTCTGCTTTTATGTTGCAAACCATGTTTATGTCCTGAAAGCAGTGTGGACCAGGTCGAATGGAAGCCAGTATCTTTCTAAACTGTTTATCGAGAAACATTTTCGTTTGTTTCTCAATAATTTGCGACAACAGGGTTCTGTAGGCTGGGTTGTGGCTAATAAGAGTTCGGTGAAAAATACGGTTAACTAACTAACTGACGTATTCTGCACTGGTTGATGTCGTATTTATAGGCAGGCAGTATGTAGCTCCCTCAGTAGTGGCACTGGCAATGACTGCTGAGCTCAGTCCACGATTGGTTGGGCAGCTCGATAGCTTCCCTGGTGCGGACTAGAAATTTTGGTCGGTGCTGCGGTTGATCGATGCCTATATTCACTGCTCTGGTGAACCCTTATTTATATGCTGTGGAATTATGTGGTGCCATATGCAGTACCTGTGGACTGGTCTGTCCCTCCATTCATTATGTTGCCATTCCACTGTAAGTGAACACGAATGGGATGTTTTACTTTATGGAGAAAAATCATATGTCGCTATGCAATATGTATATAGATATGGAGAGGCCAGTACATGGCAACGTGAACTTTGCTCTGAACAATTGAAGCACTTACAAATGCGAAGAGTAGATGTAGAGCTTACCATGTCTATGTGACTTTATTACAGGACAAATTTCCTAATATTTTGTATGAACAATGTTTGCTTACGTTAGCTGAACCTATTAGTCAATATTATTCTACGTATCTATAAATTGGAAGCGCCTTCCCTGAAATTAAGCATTACTATGTTACCCCGAATTTCAAATCTGGTGACCCTAGATGCAGTGTGAATTATCGTCCCATTTCCATTTCGAATATCTTAGTACTAATATTTGAAAAGGTTGTGCTTAGTCAACTGAAAAGGAGCACGGTTTTTTCCTCGTTGATCAATAGTAACCATTTTAGTTTTATTTACAGATACAATTGCTTGTACCTTAGACATAGGTAAACCAGATTGTCTTTAGCCTGATTTTACAAAACCATTCGAAAAAATTAATCAAAATCGTGCATTGATGAAAATGGAATAAGTGGGCTCATGTAATAGTACCATTGCTTGATTCTCATCATATCTCATGAACAGAAAAAATATCGTACGTTCCATTTCTGCCCCTTACAAGCAAACTTCTGGTGTCGCACAAGGGACCGTTCTTGCACCATTTATATTCTTGATTTATGTAAATGACCTACCTCCCCAATTGGATTCTAAGGGCCGTAAACACCAACAAGAATAATCCATATTCACGTGTAATGCACAAACATCAACAAAGATTACTTGCGACTTAGTCTATCGTATTACACCGGTATGATATTTTATCCGGGGGTACAATTTCTATTCGAGGACTATTCCGAAAGGTGACGGATGAGCAAAATTTGAATTTAAGTGACAATTAAAGCAGACAACAAAGAATAACAAATTTCTGTGGCAACGATATTTCGGTTAGATGCACTGATCTTAAATTCTTTCTCTATTAAAATTTTTGTTTTTTAATAATATGTGAAAACGAAAACTGAAAATTAAATTAATTTTGTTCATTATATTGCTTATTCAAAATTGTTTATTTTAAAACATAATAATACTCTTTTATTTCTACATACCGAAAATATCCGAAAGTAATGCCACATAAACAAAAAACTCTTTGTTTTACACGAGTTGGTGCTTACAACCAAAGCAAGCAGGATTATTCTCGGATAGGAGTAATTTTTACACAGGCAATAGGATTATCCTTGTTGGTGTTTATGGCCCTAACTCTCTAATATATGAAGATGATACTAAAAATTAAATTTCCCATGTAATTAATACTGTTGACGGCTGTCTTCTCTGCTTGCAGATAGATTTGGATGAACTGACGAACTAGTTTAGCGTAAATCTGTTGGAACTTAATATCGCTAAGTGCAAGGTGATGCTTTATAGTAGGAAGCTGTAACCCACTTATTTTATTATTCCATCAATAATGTACATATCTCTAGAGCTTTGGAATATAAAGTTCTAGGTGCAGTTTTAAATAAAAATGTATACATCTACCTGCACTCAATTTAGACAGTATATGCCATTAAAATTACCTCTAGCAGAACTAATCTTCAAGAGAAGACGCAAAATTTTAGACTTTGAAAGGAATGTAATTCATATTTCATTCATTTTGATATCATTTCTCCATTTCAATGAGATCTGAAAAATTAATTAAATTACTTAAGTTTTTTATATGCAATCAATTTTCAATTTTATCTTTAATTTGATCTTTGTTTTAATTTTGCCATTATTTTTTTTTCTTTTCAATTAATTTTATTTTCTCTTTTATTTTTCCTCTGTGGTCCAAATTAATTTTGCTTTTGTGGTTTTTATTTGTAACAAGTATTTGAATTTTTTGTCATAGTAAATAGCTTTAATATAATGAAACTATTTCCGTAGTATATTTAGTTTACGTAGTAGGGCAGACCGGGGCTAGTAGACCCATTTTTCATAATTAATTTTATAAGAATGTTACTGTAACGTTTTTAGGCATAAAAAATACGTTTTCATTTTGATTACTACAATGGGTATCTTTATAGTTCCTTTTATTTTATTCCATATAAGGCTTGCAAGTATTATTTGCCATTTTCAAAAAGGCTTCCCCGTGAGTCCATTTACCCCATGCCTGGAGTTTATTGACTCCGGTGGACGGGGGGTTATTTGACTATATCAATTTAATAAAGTAATAAGCATGCAAAAAAACAAAGTTTTGAAAAAAATAATCATTTTTTTACGAAATAAAGAAAATTCAACATTTTCAGTAATGGTGCAGAGTTCTAAAACACATTCTATGTTTCGGATGAAAGCATATATGATAATAGCGATATATATGGTGCACGATTATCCATATCCGCGTTAATGTCGAGGTTTCAGACGGGATGGGGCTACGGCTGAGCTAGACCCATTCATACATAAGAAATTAAGTTTAATTAATTAGCCCATTTGAGATTCAATTGATGAATGATAAAATGTTGATGATATGGGTGATCTCAATGCATTTCCAAGAACTTTGAATTATTAACGATATTGAGAGTTGTGTGGATGATAGGCGGTGTGTCCCAATAACTTCGGAGAATTTTCAGGAACTTGTGGGTGGGTTTAATAAAAGTGTAGTTTTATTGGAATGAACATTATTTCCCGTTAACTGCAATGTATAACAGTGGAGCATAAACATACAGTGGTCTATAATATGCGCGAGTTTATTAGTACTTAAGGAGTCTAGAGATCGGTTGTTTGGGAATGCTGTGGACGCAACAATGGACCGTTCCGGACATTTCGCCTAAGCCACACAGATGTTTAGCGGTGTTCCTCACTTTAAGCTTAGTCATGGATAACTTCTTTGCAAGCAATTTCCATCACATCTTTAGATGTAGTCAATTTTTCCTGTATTCGTTTGTGGGTCCTCATCGTTCTGAATGTTAGAAAAGCATTATTAACTGCAACTTACGAGATAACCAATATGAAAACGGAACAAAGTGCTAATTGTCTCACGAGTCATCTAACCCCGCTATGCTGCGTGTTAATAAGCCCCAACTCGCCATTTCCTTTTTGAAACACTAACGACAGAAAGTTAATCCAATCACAGGAAAGTCAAGTTGGGAACACCATTAACCAATACATACATTTTCAACCAAAATCATGATTGTGTGAGCTATAAGACAATTTAAGTATGAAACAAAATTTTTACTCACGTGCTTGTAATTTGTTTTTGTTTTTTTTTTTATAACTCCGCAAACGACGTACGCTAGCTTCGACCACTATTGCTACACTGAGACGGGTACTTTAACTGAATACACAGTCAAATTTATACAGCTTCGATGTCGATGTTCACTTAGTTAATCGCAATGAGTCTACATACCCCTATAGTTAACTAACTCCGGTCTAACCTACTAATCTATTTAGTTGTTTGAAGTATTGTATTGTATTAGTAGTGAATTATATAGTAGTTAATCGTAACTTTAATTTTTTTATTTATATAACCTTTTGCGGTAGTAAGTAATTGTACCCGTTCTGTATATTGTCGTTCTAAATTGCAAATAAAATAAATAATATGTTGTCGCAGTTGCACCATCGAAAAGTTTAAAGTTCCCAAAACCACTTATTGATATATCCTGACAATTTTTTTATTTTTTTATTTGTTCACCAACCGTACAAAATTGTGTGGAGGATATTTCGATTTTTTAATTTTGTTTATTTTCATTATTTTTCAGTTATTTGCTTAAAAATACCTCCCCTAACATACATTTCTGTTACAAATTTTGGAAAGCGTAGATTCTTTAATTTAATCTATTACACTGATGTTCTATCTGTGATGGTTAAGGAGTTATTGGGCCCTATTCTGTCGGTAAAATTTTATCATTTTATTTTATGTTATGCCTTAAAATAAAATATTTCCCTAAAATCCTATTCCTATACCAGAAATTTTATTTTATTTTATGCATCGTAACATAAAATATTTCCTGTTATGGAGCATAATATGAAAGAACCTAAGCAGCACATTTTAAAGGTATTTTGACACATTTTATTTTATGAAAATTATATGCGCGTCAATTAACATTTGTTGTGCGCAAATTGGACATACATACATAAAAATTACAATTTTGTTAGAAATTGTAGAAATTCGCACCAGTGCAGTGTATGATAAAATATAAAAAGTTAATTATATTTGCCTAGGTTTTAATTTTATGCAGAAGAGATCATACGATACGATATCTTCGCGATTCTTACGATCCATGTGAGTTGCCCAGCCTTATGCTTCAAAAGTTCTTCCGCCTGGATAATTAATAAACTTCTTATATTGTGATTTGTAAATTTATTTTGCAAACTTATGAATAATTCTAATTTATACCCAAAATGTTTCGTTTTAAGAAAACAAATTCAAATACTTATAGAGTAACTATAGCCTCATACCGGAAAGACATCTATTCCGTTCACATTGAGTTAGGAATCTAAAATTGAACGGAAAGTATGTCTTTTTGCTGCTTTGCATTTCTATGGACATGGTTCGTATCAAACTCCAGTCAGGAATTGTAATATTTTAGAACTTTTACATCCAAAGTATCTCAAGAGCTATTAAGAAAGCTGCTGCTATCATAAATGATTATTTATTGGATGATTTGATAGAGTATCACGCAAATGTCAATTGACCAGCTGTTCAAAAAGTAATAGAAAACATAGCGGAATGTACTAAATATTTTATGTTACGTGTTTATAAAACAACTCGTAAAATAATTTTATGTAACCACGACAGAATACGAATTTTTAAAATATTTTATTTTCATTTTATGAAGAAGGGATTTTTTCGCCATAAAATAACATAAAATATTATTTTATGAAAAATTACAGAATAGGGCCCATTAGCTCTTAACCTATTCAGGTAATACCAAAATTAGACGATATTTTTTAAATTCTTTTTCAGGTATTAAGGGAAGAAATTATTTCTGACCTGAATAGGTTAAAAGCTAATATAATTGCTTAACCGTCACAGACAGAACATAGCAGTTATGTCACTGATCATTTAATTTTTGGTAATTAGCGATATCTCAAGAACAAAAAATTGTACGTGGCTGATTTCAGCTGCATTTAAAATAAGTCCGAAGATGTTTTACTTCAGTCAGTCGGCGAGATTCGACACGCAATTTTTCATTAAGTTATGATAAACATTTTACAATTAATTATATTATGTTATCCAAAAACTCACAATACACTGTGGAAATACGATTCTTATGTCACTTTTATCTGTAACATTTTTTTGTGGAGGTTACTTTGAAAAAGTTTTATTTTATATTTGAATCAGTGTGGGTAATATGGCCCAATTTAATGTAGGTATATGTATATGGATCGTGGTCGATATTTCACACATATAATTTTAAATAACAGGCGATGCCTCCTCGACGACGTCAAATATGGGACAAAAACACAATGAAGGATGCTATATTAGTAATAAAAGATAAAATTATGGTATATTTACAAGCATCCAAGCACTATAATGTACCAAAAACTACACTTCGTCGCCTGGTAGCAAGAAAAGAATTAAGTCTGGATCAAGCGACATCTGCGAAATTAGGTAAAAAGTTTGTTTTGCCACCAGATATAGAAGAGTCACTTATTGATTATGTACTAACCATGAAGCGAAAATTGTTTGGATTGACGAGGAAAGACATCAGATCGTTAGCGTTTCAGTTAGCCGTCAAGAATAACTTACCTAATCCATTCTCAAAAAAGAACGAGACTTCGGGAAGGGACTGGTTACATCTTTAAGGAGGGAACTAAAGGAGGCGACATGTGATGAAAAGAGCGTAGCAACTATCGTTCTTCTTCTTGTTTTGTCGAGGTGCCAGAGGTGGCGGCGTTAAAAATTGTTGATGCCTTAAATATCACAACAAATTAATGGCGCGAAAATTCAAACACACACACACTTCGACTGACTGCAAGAAACAAAAATTTTCCATGTTGACCTATTTCTAATAAAGTTTTGTCAAAATTATTCTTCAGTCTTTCTTACAAATAATACGCGAACTATATAGAAAATTACATAGCCATAACTACGTGCCATATAAACAACAATCTGCAATTAAAATTTATTTGTCACGTCATTCATGTTGGGAAATCGGAGGTTAACCGACGCTCCCTTAATTGAAGTAATAAAATGCTTACGGCATAGTAGCAGCAGCAGAAGCATTTGTTATGGAGAAAACTTTCGAAGAACCGAAAAGCAGATTTCAAAAGCTGAAAGGATACTTTAGAATTCATAGGGGGAATCTTCTGATTAAGTTTTCGATGGAAGCGGCCTCTTTCCTATGGTTTTTCGAATCACGTTTCTTACGTTCACCAAGTTTTACGATATCTTTGGGGCTGTTGTTGTTTGAATTTCCGCTTGAAGAAATTAAAGTGGGAATATTATCCTTCTTCCCGATCCTAGGAAGTGGAATGTATTCTTAAATTTGATATAATCTCTTGTTGTGTGGTCGGTTGCTAAGAAGAGAGAAACCAATTTTAGGTTTTTTGTTTATTTTTATATGGATTTCACATGGAAGCATACTTGCAGCACTCTTACAAAATATGAAAACTTGATTAGAAAAAATTTATGTTTTTTTTTTAATGACATTTGTGACCTCAGATGCCCTTCTGACACTATGCTATGTTGCATAATTTCATTTCATCTCCTACCATAAATTATTTCAATAAACTCATAAAATTTGAATTCACTGTTGATCCACGAATAGCTCTTTAGTGATAGATTTTATGACTTAACAAGTTAAAATAAAATTCAAAAATGTTAAAGATAAGAGCCTTAACAACATTGCTGAAAAGTGTTTATGGGACACACAAAGCTCTGTAAAATGGGGTTTGGAAAGAAGGGCCTTGTAACAAGAAAAAAAAAAAAAAAAAAAGAACCACTGCTGTAAACCACAAGTGCATCATAAAATTCTGAAGAGTTCTCAATTGCTTGCATTTTCTGCAAAGCTGGTGGGAGTATTCGACAGCAAATGCTTTCGCATGAGTGACATGTAACTAAAGTCATTTCAGTCACCCAGGGAATCTCTTTATTGCAGTCGACCCGCATCCTGGATAACGATGGGGAGTTAGAGTCCTTTTGGAAATTCATGTAAGCTTTGCACTTTATGACTCTAACAAGCTGACTGACAAACTGACTGACTCACTGACTTCCTGACAAATGGGTTTCAACTGCTGCAACCTGTTGGATGCTTTTTAACAAATAAAAAAAAATCATTTTCCCTAAAAGTAGTCAACTGCATTTTTATGACTCGCTATAGTGATTTTTTCTTATGGGTGTGTGTGTATGTGCTTTTGATGGAGTCACTAAGGGTTTCACTTTTATTTCTGTTTCTTCTTTTGAGATCATAAAAATAATCTCTTTCGGTGTCATCTTATATGCAGTGATTCGCCTTACTTTTAAGCTTTATATGTACTTGAAATTTTATTATAATTGCACTCAAAAGGCAAGTTTAGATGGAGAGCGAGAGAGTGAGAAAGAGACAGAAGGGTATACAGAGAATAGTAAACATGTTTATGTTGATTGGAGTTAGCAAAGTGAACACATTCAACCGGAAATTGATTGATTGCTTTTGTATTTGGAAGAAACTATTACACATTTCAAAAAGGACAAGTAATTAGAAAATATTCGGCCCATTTCCAAAAATTGGCGAAAAATTCGAAATCGGTTTTCCAGCGATAAACACGTTTTTTTTACGGCGAAAAACTCGAATATTTTGGTTTTTCATAGAAAATAATGTCACTAACACGGGAATAACACGATTCATTACAACTGACATTGAGACAGGCTTTTGTAAACCCCTACTGACTTGTCAATACTGACTAGATTTTTGGTCAGTCAGTACTGACTAGTTAGTAAATTTTCACACGTAAAATTAAAATAGCCTGAAACTGAAAATAAAGGGTTGATGTTAGTGGAAATTTGTGTTTATATTTCTAATCTTCTCTATTTTTTGTGCGAAATGACTGGAAAGAGCTTAGCATACATTTTATTGAATAAAAATAATAAAAATATTATAAAAACGTATTTTTATTTTTGGAAACATATAAATAAAATTGTTCAGAATTCAGGGCCCAGGGTACTCGTTCTTGCTTGTGTCTACCTTAATGAACTACAGACCGGTCTACTCTGAAAATGGAAAGAAAGGCAAGGTTTGAGTAATTGAAACTCAGTGAGCACCGTTCAGGTACATTCACAATTGCATTCACACTTACGCCGTGTATAGAAAACCCGAATACCAAATATCGCTTGCGTTTTTGATAGCAGCGAATTTATAAGGGATTCTCAATGAGGTAAGAACTAAAGGTTTGCAAATGAGAAAATATCGTGTACCCATTTCTAACACATTGACACTGATATTGTTTGTACATAAGCGCCGTAAAAATTACACACCTGTACACAATTGTACAACCTATACGCAATTTTAATCGCTTTTATTTTCATATACTCAAAAGTATTTACTGAATTTGCAAACATGAACATAAAAAAGTTAATAATTAAGAAAAAAAGTTCAGTGGTAAAAAGTTTGTGAGTAATATTTGCTTCGTGCCCCTGCAGCTATTTCACGGATATTCC
The DNA here is from genome assembly GCA_963924295.1 of Dioctria rufipes. Taxonomy (NCBI): domain Eukaryota; kingdom Metazoa; phylum Arthropoda; class Insecta; order Diptera; family Asilidae; genus Dioctria; species Dioctria rufipes. The sequence goes on along the minus strand of OZ002744.1, from coordinate 39,029,373 downwards.
TGCGTCAATGCGCCAAGCCCGAAAGCAAACCAAACCTAAGTATGTATTTGACAGCGAAGACCAAAAATGGTGTGGAATGAAACATACACAAATGCAGGGCAAACATGAACATAAAAAAGTTAATAATTAAGAAAAAATGTTTAGTGGTAAAAAGTTTGTGAGTAATATTTGCAAACCGAACCTAAGTATGGATTCGACAACGAAGACCCAAAATAGCGGAATGAAACATACACAAATGCAGGGCAATTTTGGGTAAGCTTTTAGTGAGTACCCAATATAGAGATGATAGGAGCTCACTAAAATATTTTCTTTCGTTCGAAGATATTCAACTGGGATAAGGAGTGTAGCTTTCAATCCGATATGCAAGTTTTTGAGTCCTTACTATTCTGAGCGTTCTTGACGGAGTTGGTGTCCTAAATATCTAGACCGAAAGCACTACTTATGAATGCACTGATTAGTCCAAGTCGGAAATAGCGTGAAGTTTGGATATGGCACTAGGGTGCTCCCAGTGCGCCTCTTGAATTAGAAGTCGACGAGTCTTGAAAAGCGAACGTGCCGAGATGCGCTGTAATAAACATAAAAGCAAACAAGGATGCCTTGAAGTATATCTCATGAAACTTCTCGACAGAGATGCCTCACATCAATGGAACAAAGCAAATGAACCCATGGGCCCTATGCCCATATGGTCGCAGCTCTTTTCCTATGGATCTATTGATAGGCGTAGGTATGAGGATGATCAACTCGTAGTTCTGAGGTAGAGACGTGAAAGTCTGATTGGTACTATGTTCTGCAATCGCAGCGGTTACCATATGGAGCAAAATCGCTTCCACTTTACTGGTGTCTTACAGGATCTATATCTGCAAAAGAAAAGTAATATGTTTCTGCCCATCGGCGAAAATAAACATTAACAGCGCATCAGTCTTCAAATCAAACAATGCTGTTGAATTCCAAAAAGAGGTCTTCGATAATTTATTGTGCTCCTCTTCAGAGTTCTCCTTTTTTCTAGCCTCTCTTCGAAAGGACAAACGTTACAAAAAAAACCTTATAGGAATTTTACACAAAAAAAATATTTTTAAATCTCTTCTAACTTCATAGCTTGAATTCTGACAATAGACTGATTCTCTTGTTTACAAAAATATTTTTTATTCAAAAACCGCGCCTACTTAATTACCGCTTTCTAGGCTCACCGAAGTATTAATAGTTAGACATTTCGACGGATAAAATTGCCCGATGTACATGTTGGTTAGTCACGTGTTCAGAGAGGTGGTGATAGGATATTGACGCGTCGCCACAAGCTCATGTACACGGATCGTACATATGATTGCACATCCTTTAGTTATTACCTCGTTGTGGATTCGCCAGACCGAATTATCGCCGTGTAATGCGCACCGTCGCGATATTCAACTTTTTGGCGTAATTGGGGGCTTGAGGACATAAGAATATGATACCGTGTCTAACCTAGCACTCACAAAATATTTTCCTCACTACACTTTTTGTTTTTTCTTAATTTTTTTATATTCTAGAGTCCATGAGATCCATACTTACAATGAGCTCATGTACTTTTTATTGGGCATGCATTACTTTATTTATCCCTTCCAAAATTTTATTATTCCACAACTACCTACTCTCCCAAGGTGTTGGATCCCTTTTTTTTACCTGTGATTGTTTTTACCTTTGGTTTTCAATTTCTGTTTTTCGGTAACAATTATAATCTGTATTTTTTTGAGAAAAACGGCGGACTAAGGAAGAAATTATTAGAAATGAATTCAGAAGAGTAATGTGTGCACAGTTTGACGACATGTATGCGTGTATGTTACACATCATCACTTGAACGATTTGGCTCATTTTTTGCTGTTGTTTTCGTAATTATTAGGACAACGTTTGTATGAAAGAAAATTTTGGAAAAATGGACAGGAAAAGTCACAAAATCTAAAAGATGATTTTTGTATGGCATCTCGCATTTTTTCGTTTCTGAATAGCTTTTCGAAGAGAAAAATGGGAAAATCGGAGTGGAAAACTCGAAAAAACTGTCGTACGATTTTTAATTCACTTTGATCAAATTGTTCGGAAATCCTTGCTCATAAAAATTAGAGACTCGATATCACATAAAAATGTACCGGCTGTTGGCTGACATAGTCACACGCAATGACGGTTACCTTCTGTATTATCGTCGCTCTGCAGAAGATACCTGGTAGAACGACAATATTGAAAATCAAAAATAAGGACGACAACAGCTGGATTGTTTCGTATTCGCCGCTGTTTTCTAAAACATTCAAGGCGCTTTCCAATGTTGAGTAATGCAATTCAGTCAAGTCCATCAAATACGTATTCAAGTACGTTACGAAAGGAAGCGACATGGCTGTTTTTGATATCGCACCTCCTGATGTCAAAGCTGAAGTTTCGCAATATCAGAGGGGAAGATATATCAGTAGCAATGAGGCGGTTTGGAGAATCTTTTCATTCTCCATGCACGAACGTCATCCCACTGTGGTCCATTTAGCTGTGCACTTTGAGAATGGACAACGAGTTTATTTCACGGCAGCTAATGGAGCGCAGAGAGCTGAATGACCGCCAGCGACAATGCTGACAAACTTCTTCCCAACATACGCAAGTGATCTATTTGCACTGTTTTACTCGGAAATGCCGTGATATTTCACATGGAATGTATCATAAAACAATTTCAACGCCAGAAAAACGGATGCATTGGTGCACATTTACACAGTTCATCCGAACAATGCTTTACCTGCGTTTGTTATTCATTTATATTCGTGGACCGACTTCATTTGAATCTATGCAAACCGTCGATGGTGAGCCTGTCACTTTTACATTTGCTCTAGGATGACATTTATTGAGATCACTTACTCGCCGATGCTGTTATTTCGTCTTCTGCGCATCAAATTCCATCAGTTTTTGCCATCATCATTTCAACGTATTTCCCATCGAATCCATACTGAAGACATTTTACATCGAGTGCGTACAATAACAGCGGATCCCGAACTTGAAGAGAGGCATTAATTTCGATAGAGGATTTGTACTTGATGATGTTCGGCAAAATATTGCACAAATTAACAATGCCAGCACCGAATCGCCCCATACAAGGAATGTTCTTCCTCGATGCACCTGGTGAAACTGGCAAAACATTCCTAGTTTTATAGATTTTGGCTTCTAATCGGCCACAAAGTCAAATAGCGCTGCCCGTAGCATCATCTGGGATTGCTTCCACCTTGTTAGAAGGTGAACGAGCCGAGAATTCTGCGTTCAAACTGCCACTTGCATACGACAGATGAACCGACATTCAACATTGCCAAAAAATCAGAAATGGCTAGCGTACTACAGAATTGCAAGATAATTATGTGGAATGATTGTACAATGGCGCATAATCGAGCATTGAAGGAGGCAATCAATCGAACAATGAAAGATTTGGAGATATGATGATTCTGCTAGCCGGCGATTTTCGCCAAACGCTGCCAGTCATTCCAAGATAAGCACCTGCAGGTCAAATAAATGCTTGCTTGAAGTCATCGAAGTAGTGGAGATACCTGGAATCTCTCAAGTTAACAACGAATATGTGAGTCGTGTTACAAAATGATCAATCGGCCAATCGGACATATTTTCCAAGCAATTATTAGTCATTGGCAATAAAAAAAATCCGGTTGACACTTCCACTAGCCACATTTCGTTTCCACATGATTTTAAGTCAATTCACAACATCGAAGAAAGAATTGATCCCGAAAGTGTTCGCAAGTATTGGTGCGAATTACAAAACCCATGTTTGGTTGAGCGAACGAACCATTTCGGCAGCGAAGAACAAGGACGTATACGATTTGAGTATAAAAATTCAAAGTCAAATCGCTGGTCAATTGCATTCATTTAAGTCGATCGATTGCACTACCAATCCAGATGAAGTCGTCAATTATCCACCTGAATACCTGAACTTATTGGATTTGACAGGAATGCCGCCGCATAATTTACAGCTCAAGGTCGGCTCGGTGATAATCATGTTACGCAATCCGAACCAACCAAGACTATGTAATGGAACAAGATACGCTGTTAAGAAGTTGATGAACAGCGTGATTGAAGCAACGATAATTGTAGGGACGATTAAAAGTGAGAATATTCTGATTCCAAGAATACCTCTGATTTCAACTGACTTGCCGTTTTAATTCAAGCGTGTTCAGTATCCTGCTCACCCTGCATTCCCAATGGCGATTACTAAATCGCAGGGCCAATCATTGAAAGTGTGTAAAATAAGCCTCGAATTGCCGTACTTTTCCCATGGGCGTGGTACGTGGCATGCTTGAGAGTTGGTAAACCATTGGCGCTGTTCGATTTCTCTCCGGACTGAAAGACAAAAATTGTGGTTTATCACCAAGCGTTGTGATGAATGCATTATATACAACAGGAAATGCTTTTGAAAACAATGAACCGATTTACTTCATTTTAATAAATTCATTGTTTTGTTTCAATTCACACAAATTCACGCTTTCTTAAGTATTGAGGTGACGAAATAGTGAACTTTACTATTTTCTACGTATACAAATATATAAATGTATATGCACTCAGATATATCCCTGGTACCCGAAACATGCTGAGCTCATCAATGAGCTCCTCATGAGTAATCATATGAACGTCCTGATGAAATTTATTCGCGTTTGAATCAAAACCGGGGAAAAAAATCATTTATTTACTTATTCACAGATAGTGTGCACGAGATATTGCATCTCCTTCACTTATTTTGAAATGTATATCTTACTTCTCTTTCGTGCATTTTACAATATTAGATGAGCACTTCTACGCGTATATAATGAGTGCAACGATGAGCTTATTTATGAGCATAACAATGAGTGTCACTATGTGATTATTAATGAGCATGCCAGTAGGTATCATGATGAATTCATAAATGAGAATCTGATTTTACGATTGATTTCATATATTTTTCCGCTGGGGCTTAAGGCATAACGTCTTGTTCAGCATATGGGCGACAGTTCTTCTGCGGCAAAACAAATCAAAAAATTAATTTAAAAATTTAAATAAATAAATCACAAAAATCAATTCAAATTTTCCTAGTAGAAATGTCATCTGACACGGTGATGATAAGAATAAATATTTTTTTTTATTGCTGGTTTAGTATATAGGGAACAGTTCCATGATATCCGAAGAGCGATTGAATAAGATCGAACGAATGCGCATCTGAAGACTCATCGGGGTTTAATTTTCTATGTTTCATTATGAATTGCAAATACCTTGATGCATTTCATTCAAATTAGTATTGGTTTATATAATAACTGCCCTTTGCGGGGCAAGAGACAAGGTAAAACTGTGAGCACTTTCTACTAGGGATATAAGTATCTGGAGCTATAGTACAAATATGCGAAAAATTAATTTTAGATAACTACATGCAATGACATCTACTTAAAATGAATGGCAATATAACAGAAAAGGCTTACTTAGGACAAGAAAACGCGGACCGGGCTCAGCCAGTAGTCAAAAAAATTAACAGAAGAAGTAAGTACTGACCATCAGTTCTATACTGAGTCGAGTAATTGTCGAGTAAGAAATTGTTTAAGGGATAATATCACCTTGTGTTCATTAAATTTCACATGATTTTCTGAGACATACCACGAACGATGGGATAGGAATAGAGATATGAGGTGTGCATATGAAAGTAATAGCCTTTAACTACAAAAAACATATTTTATTGTAATTTTATGATAAAAAATGGCGTCATAGCAGCGCATTCAAGGAAAAAAATATATATCTCAGACGGTCGACTTAGGCGTACCGCTACAGGTTACAATTTTTAATCTGGAACAACAAATTCAAAAAGTCTCTTAAATTATAGTCCAAAAACTAGTGAACGTCGTATGATTTTTTCGAAAAATTGATTAAAAAAAAATGGCGTCAATTGGAATTTTTTTTTCTTGTTTTTTTTTATTTTATTTTTTAAATCGGCCGAAAATCAATTATAAAATCAATAAAAATCAATTTATCACTAGAAAATATTATTTTAAAGTTGCAATTAAAAATTAAAGTCAGTCAAATAAAAATTGAGGGAGCTACTGTTACGCCTAGTTTGAAAAACATGGTTTCGAGAAAAACCCCGTTTAAAGTATCAAGCAGTATAATTTTAATTAGAGAAGCCAAACACAAAAACCGTTAATTTTGCTTCACGACTATGCTCATAAAAACAACCCCTCCCCTCCACCTTAACAGTTTTCTACTCTCATAATAGACGTTTTTTATCATTTTTGGATACTTTAAGGTATGATAATAATAATGAATGAGAATAAAACGAGAAAAAAAACGTCGAAAAAATCACGTTTCTTGTATTGGGCTCCCTTTAATTTTATTTTATTTTTATTATTTATTGTTATAGCGGCAATAGAAATACATATTCTGTGAAAATTTCAACTGTCTACCTATTACGGTTCATGAGATTCAACCTGGTGACGGACGGACAGCGAAGCCTCCCGTTATTACCCTATGGGTACGGAACCCTAAAAAAGGGTGAAAAATAATAATAAAGATTGTTCCTTAATATGCATTAATCTGTTTAGCAAAATTAGACCTAAGTTTAGGTGGAGTGTCAACAATTTAAGTTTTGTGCATATGAAGCACTTATCGATATCTTACATGACGGAAACCTACAATTGCGATTTAGATGATTTAGTTAGACTATAAAAAGTTATTCATAAAAATATAAGATAATTAAAACAAATTATTATCGCATGATTTTCTTTCTCACTCGCTGTCTCAACGAGTTTATTAGATATTGTGTTGCTTGAAATCAGCAATTGGCAGATTCAGATCAATATTTCTCAATATTGCACATACCTGATGATAACACAACAGATTTCCGTTTCCATAGGGTGGATAGGACTGAGCTACTTAATACTTAATTTGCCATTAAATCAAATGCTATCAGTCCTGACGGTATGTCCCCAAAAGTTTTTAAGATTACCGCTCCAACTATTATTGGTCAACTGCTGCAGGTATTTAGTAGCTATATCTCTAAGTCAGTATTTCCTATCTCCTGGAAAATTTCTATGGTAGTTCCCATTCCAAAATAAGGGACAAGTCTCCGCCCTGAGGATTATAGGTCTATAAGCCTTCTTTGTTTGGCAAGTTCAAAACTTTTTATTAAAGAATAACTTCATAACTGAATGGCAATTTGGTTTTCGTCCTAGTCTTTCTTGTGAAAGTGCCGTTCTGCAGGTGACAACAATTTTCATTTCTCATATGGGGCGACAATTTTAATTAATAACTTCCTGTACGATAGATTCCAGCGTGTGTGCCTGAGTGACGAAATTTTTTCGCATTTTATGCCATTAACCAGTGGAGTTCCATAGGGATATATTCTTAGTCCTCTACTCTTTATCCTATATATTAACGACTTGCCGATTGTAATTCGTATCGTTAATATTCATTTTTATGCCGATGAAGTTTAAATTTATCTTAGTCACCCCATAAGTTTGATAGAAGACTGTGTGGATAGGATCAGCAGCGGTTAACACGAAATTAGTAAGTGGACATTTTCCCATAATCTTAAAATTAATCCTAGTAAGTCCCATGGCTCTACGGAAGTACCAGCTGTCACTGGGGATGGTGTTGTGATTCCGTACGTGTGAACATGGTTCGCAATTTGGGCGTAACGCTTAATTCGTACATGAAATATTGCGACCAAATTGAGGTATGTCTTTCCAAACGCAACTCTTCGTCGCTTATGGCTATCAGCTAGTTTTCTTTCGCCCCAATTGCATTGCCATCTAATAAAGACTTTAGTCCTTCAACACTTTACGTATGGTTGCCTTGTTTTTACGAAATTAGATTCAAGCTGCACTAGAAAATTAAATGACGCATTCAATAACTGCGTCCGATTTAATTTTGGCTTACGAATGTTTAACCATGTGTCTAACCTTAGGTATGCTCTACTTGGATGCCCGCTAGAGGTGAATCTTAAGCGGAGGGTTTTATGTTTTATGTACAAGCTTGTTACTACAGCCACATTTCCATATCTAGCTAACTTAGTCCAGCCTCTTAACTCTACCAGATGGTGTAAGTTTTTAATACCTAAATTTCAATCAACAGTCTTAGAGGGTTCTTGAAACGAGCTGCCTAGTAACTTTAAGCAGGCAAATTTCATTTGGAACATTCAGACGGCTTTTTGCTGATTTTTTATAGTGTAACACGCACGCTTTTGTTTTATTTTTCTCTTCACTTCTTTTAATTTGAATTTTGATTTAGTTTTTGAATTTTTGATTTCGTTTTTAGTTTTTATTTCTTAATTTTAATTTTGATCTGAATTTTTCTTTAATTTTGATTTTGTCTTTTTAATTTTAATTTATTAAGTTAATTTTGATTTTGTTTTTGATTTTAATTTTATTTTTAATGTTAATTTAGATTCTAGTTTTTATTTTTTATTATTTTAAATTGGGTTTTGATTTTGATTTTAGACTTTGAGTTTTGATTTGGCCCGTCTGTGCAATAGATACTAATATAAAAGATTGTAAATCTTGTAGTGTCTATATTATTAATATTTTTCTTTCTTAACTTTATAGGAAGTTTTTTTTTGTATTTGTATTTTAGTTCTAATTATTTAACTTCTTATTAGTCTAGTTGTTTTCAATATTAGTTATTAAATATTGTATCTACACATTAATCTTGTACTAAAATAATACTTTATATCTTTTTGTACAATGTCACATATAAATAATTAAATTAAAAAAATATGAACAAAAAATATGCCTATAATATTGAATAATTAAAAAAACTGATGTCTGTTACTTTTCAAAATATTTGTTTTTTGCATTTTTTTATTTATACTTTTCCCCAATCTGCTATCGCTGTCGCTTTTAAATTGTTGGTGGTTGTTCGGCGAGTATTTTCGTTTTTATCCGACAAATGAATTAATTGTACTTTTACACAGCCAACTCCAAACTTCCACCGCATTATTATTATATATTTTGACAGTGATATAGGAAAGCTTGCTTTGTTTGGTTATCAAATATGGAAAGCCGAAACCAGCATTGTCGAAAATTTTACTTTTTAATAGCTTTCTATCAACTTACAGACCCCTGACCCAGAAATTTGTTGTCTGCTCGCCTGAGCGCCTGAGAGTGGCGTTCATGACGAAAGAGTTTTAAAGTGGATGAATTTAAATAGGGTAAAATCTTCTGACGTGTTGGAGCTTTTGGGGTGGGGATGGTAACTGCCACCCTTGGCGTTGTCCAATTTGGACCGCGTGTCATGAGTCAAGGTTCGAGTCTAGTTTCGAGAGTCGTTTTTCGAGAGTCACGTTTCGAGAGTTTATTTTCTAGATTTGAGTTTCAAGAGTCGAGTTTCGATAATCGAAATTCTAAAGTCGAATTTCGAGAGTCGACATTCGACAGTCGAGTTTCGAGAGTCGAGGGTCGAGATTCGAAGTCGAGTTTCGAGAGCCGAGATTCGAGAACGGTTGAGATTCGACAATCAAGTTTCGAGAGTATGACTAAAAAGCAGAAAATAAAATATATTAAGAAAACTTTTATAATAAATAACTTTTGTAAATAAAATGCACAAAAAAGCAAAATATATATTTTTTTCTTTCTCAAATAATCTTAAAAGTTTGGGCATGAGTTGCAGTTACACAATTGCAGTTATAATTATGGATGCCCAAGCTTTTAAGATTTAATCTGAGTTGTAGCATTTCTTATTTTGCAATTAAACTTTTCTTGTGTATATGACTGAGAAAGAAGAAAATGATTTTTTTCCTTTTTAGTGCATTTTATTTACAAAAGTTATTTATTTTAAACGTTTGTTTTAATATATTTTATTTACTATCGAAAAGGTGAAAATGCTGTTCAAGCAAAAAAATATATATGCGATGTGTATGGAGAAGAGGTTTTGACAAAACGCAACAAAACTGGTTTGCAAAATTTCGTTCGGGAAATTATTATATTGAAAATGTTCTGTAAGGTCAGTTGAAGCTGATGAAATCCAATTAAAGTCATTGATTGTTGCAAATCGCCGAATAAGAACTAGTGAAAGACCTGAGAGATTATATGTATTGAAACTTGACTGTTCATAACAATTTAATGTATGGGTTCCACATATGCTTACAGAAAGAAATTTGCTCTGTCGCATTGACATCTGTGATTTTCTTCTCAAACAACTTGAATGGGATGTCCAACCACATCCATAACATTCTCCAGATCTGGTACCTTCGTATTATTACTTGTTCCGGTCTCTAAAGACTTTTTTTAGATGTCAAAACCTTTACTTTAAATGAGAACGTCAGAATTGACATGGATCAGTTTTTTGCCAGCAAAGATAAGAAATTTTATGAGATAACAAAAGATAAAAAAAAAAAATAAAAGAATGAAAAATAGAAATTAGCGTCCAAACAATTCAATTTATAATGTTTTTTTTTAAAGATCCGTTCAAAACATAAATTATACCACTTCTTCAAAATGTTTCGCATTCCACATCTCCCAATGTATATAAGCGGATTTGATTTACTTTCTATGAAAGGATGTTCTAGCCATTCAAAAGTTAGTCTTTGACGTGAAGAAATAATTTACAAAATTTGGGAAAATTCAGAAATAAAATTTTCCGTGTTGACATTTTTGTCACACAAAAAAAAAATAGGAACGACGACCGTACCTAATTACCATGATACAAAAATAACAAGGTATGGCCGATTCGAGAGGAACTTTTTGTGCCGCTAACTACGTCATAAGGAGACTAATGTCATTTTACAGCTACAGACGTATTTTTTAGAATTTATAAATTTTTTTTTAAGGTGCGAATAAAATTAGTATACGAGCTGTGATACCAATATAAATTGGATACTGAATTCTTGAAGTTTATGGAATCAGACATTTTAAATTGAGCAACTTTAAACTCATATCTTAATAAAGAAGTGCAGTCGTTAAAAGTCAACAACTAATAGTAATCCTGGGATTTAGATAAAGTTCAAATCTGGTTGTAATTCTACTTTTTTTTTTATATATAATTGTATTTGTATATTTTAATGATATAAAAAGAACAACACGATTTTCTCATGTTTTCTGATTTAATTAGATAACTAATAGAATTATAGAGTTCTTCCCAGGCATCATATAGCCTGCAAGGTAGAGCCCTTTACTACAAATCTAGAAAAAAACACCTACTATCAAGAACTCGATATAAAAAATCGAATTCAATTAAATCTCTGGCACCCAAAAAGCCAGCCTTATGGAATGTTATCACAGGTTCTGGATGTATTAATATTAATGTGAGGCAAGAACGATAGCTGAAAGAGTATATTTTATACCTGGTTAGGATATTTTAATAATTTTAACATTTGGATATAAACAAATTTTTTGTGTCTATTCCTACCCCTGTAAAAGTTGTGCTAATAGACGCATAAAATCTGCCCTAAATTCCTTATCCACCATAATAGAAGATTTACTATCCTTAATTAGACCATTCAAAGGAAAAAATTCTAAATCTGCTTGTGCCAATTCAGATTATAAAACTAAGGTAAGAACCAGTTGAGGCGTTTCTCATAAAGGTGATGGAAATCGATCAATAGGTGATGCCAATGATTTTGGTATAGTTATTAAGACTTTATCAATATCAGCAACTATAACAGTTAGCGGCAGAATAGCATTAAAAGGGTTTTTTATTCCTTAAAAAACAGTCAAATTCACATCATTTGATATTTACGTGCATACCAAATGCCAAAACTCCAGTTCCAGTAACAGGTATCGATGATGAAAGAGGTGGCTGAAGTGCTTGTTTATCTTCGGCTGCTTATAATAAATGAGCTTGTGGTCCTCCAGGAGGCGGAATCTGTACACAACCTAATATATAGTATATATATATATATTTAAATAATCACACCCAAAAAGTAAATGGACTAGAATATAATATACCTGTCAATTAATTTTCTATTTACCATAGCACAAAATCAAATTTCCAATTAGCAATTACTGAAATCCTACTACTAATTCATGTTCGTCCCAAGTAATTAATTGTTGTGAAATAATTTGAAATTGTCTGTAAATTCAAATGCCCAAATTGTATCATTTTAAAATAATCTCAACCTGAAACAATGACAGATCTCACTGAATGACAATAGTTCCCGCATGACGTAAGCACTCAATTGACAGAAAAGTTGGCCATACCTTGGTAAGCTTTGTATCATGCCTAATTACCATGACGCGGACATATTTTTTAAATAGAGGAATGGGTTATAAGACTGAAAAAAGTAAATTAGAATCAGGTCGAAAACTAAGTCATTTTTTATTCCTGTACTCGCCAAAAAGTTTGGGAAACTTCATGGTAGTAGCATGAATAAAAAAGTTTATGTTAACGCGGATTTCAACTAGTTACGTGGACAGGATTATTATATTGCTACGAAGGAATAAGCTGTACGTGAGTGAATTAAAACCATAGAAATTCCTTAATTATTATATTATGGTGTGGGTTTAAAAGCCAAAACTCGTAACAGAAGGGACCATAAATTGAAGGATTTATATCGATTGAGTGTTGTTTTTTAGTCATTCTGTGTCTGTGTTATTTTTTGTTTCTTTGTCCGATTCGACAACGGCAACACTGAATTGATATGAAAGCAACGACATTAAGATTGCTCCAAAATCTGCGAATCCACCAACAACTGCCAAAAGCTTCGCCTTATCGAAAGATATATGTTGGGCTTTTATGAAAAAAATATTTATGATTCAAGAATAATAAATGGAGAAGAGTCTTAGCCAATAGTGGAGGAGGCACTATACGAGAAACCTGAATAAAATGTTATGGAATTTTAACTAAGCTAGGGGGAACTCGTCGGCGTTGCCCGGTGATAATATCGACACCTAGATGGGTAGTTACAGATGGGTGGTTACAGATGGGTGGTTACAGATGCGTAATATCTAAGCTATTATCTGACTTGACCGCCGGAGTTCGCTCTGTGTCTGTATGTGTTTGAGTATGTGTTTGGTTCCGTCTATGAGGGTGCGTGCATAAATTCATATGTGTGGGACAGTGTAGCCCTCTACGTCGACGCATTCCCAGATAGTGCCCAAATATACAGTAAAACGCGAAATTTTTGTATGGCAACCCTACGAAGGAGTTGCCCGATTGGTCCCATTTTCGAATTGTATTTGCAATTTTAATGATAACGCCGTGAACATAATATGAGATCTCCACATCGACGCCTTTCAAGCAACTACCATATATATAGTGAAAAACAAAAGTTTTGTATGGCAATACCAGGAAAGGTAACACGTTTTAATCAATTTTTAAAATTTTATTTACTTTTTCTATGAAAACACCACCTACCAAATTTTTTGCTCAGCAATCCTACGAAGGAGTTGTCGATACATTTTTTTTTAATAAAGGCCCATACAAAAAAATTGCGCTCCCTATTTCGACGCGTGAGGCAGTGTCCAAATATACAGTGAAAACCTGCAGTTTTATATGGCAACACCAAAAACAGATTGCCTGGTTAGGTCCATTTTTGAACTTGTATTTGCAATTTTCATGAAAACGCCGTGTACAAAATTTGAGCTCTCAACGTTGACGCGTTCTCAGATAGTTTCTAAATATATAGTGAAAACCGAAAGTTTTGTATGGCATCATCAAGAGGGGGTTGCCCGATTCAGACAATTTTTGTAATTTTATTTACTATTGCTATAAAAACATCATCTATAAAATTTTAGCACCGACGTACTCTCAGGCAGTGCCCAAATATAAAGTTAAAAACGAAAAACAGTTTTTTTTTTTTTTTAAATATGAAGTCACTTTCATATTGGCGAGCGGTGAGCGATGAATTGTGAGACATAAAACACCCGTTAGCCAAACCATCGCTGCGAAAGTTTACATATTGAAGAGCGTTAAGCGATGAGCGGTGACGTGCGCGTTGCCCATTAGTTGTGGTATAATTTTGTTTTATACAAAATCTTTCCGCTGAACTTATTGGCTTTGAGTTGGCATTCGTCGAAATCAAAAAATTGATCAGGATTTCAGCGAAGATCTGGATGTAATATGATAAATTCACTTGACGCCAACCGGTTTATATTTATTATTTTAATAAAACTAAACACTTTAACCGTACATTATCGAGTAATAACATTTTTCTGAAAAGACTTGACACCATTATACACTAAAAGTTACGATGAAAACTAAAATCTAAAGCGGATCAGTGTGAAACTTTGTCGATTATTGCGCAGCGCTCAACGCTCACAGCTGATCGATCACAGCTCACCGTTCGCCAATCTGCGAGCGGCCTAAGACTTGGAATAAAAAACAAACAAAAATGTATAATCTATGTACATCTATTATATTTTCTATGGGACTACGGGGGCGTTTTTTTTTTTTTTTTTTATCAAATTTTAACAAAATGGTACAATTCTGAACAAACATCTCGTTTTTGCCGAAAAAATTAGCAGTAAATTGTTTATAAAACAAAGAGTCAATCAATTTTGCTCTACCATCATTATTTCTAGGTGGTTACAAACGGAATGACAAACTTAGTATACCCTTTAGCTTTCATCTACGGTATAAAAACAAAGAGAGGGGGTAAAATACAATGATTATACAAATCATCGAAGAATTTTCCTGACGCTATAATAATAGGGATTTACTTATTAAAAAAAATTCATTCATGTTCAGACGTAAAAAATGTTTTAAACTTAAATCCCTTCATTCAAATTGTCCTAACCTCAAAACCAGAAGAAAAAAATCCTCAATAAAATTCGAAAACTTTTTTCTCCTTTTTTCTATTTCTCGCTTGAAAGTGCAGAATCCGCCAACAATTTTAATATACAAAGTCAAAAATGTCTTCACTGTAATATTCACCTAAATACATACACACAATAAAGTTTTTCGTTTTCTGACAAAAATAATATTTCTTTACTAAATTTAAATAAATTTATAAGGAAAACGTATAATTTGCCAATAATTTCCATTACTTTAACTCATAAGATTTATAGAAAAATAAAAAAATAAATCCGATTGCTTTTAAATTTCCTAAATGGCATAAATATGTAAATGTAAGCCACTGTAGTGTACAAAAATCAACATGAAATCCACACTTACCTACCTTGGTCAATCATTTTCCCGTCAAATTTTCAATCAAAGTCTAATTTTCTCACAATTTTCGTTAAACATTCGCACAAATTTTTTACACATAATGAACACCAACAGAAAACACAATTTTTAATAACAATTTCTATTATTAATTATTAATAAACACTCACGCACCGCGCATCGCGCACCACGAACACACGTTGACCCGACGCACAAAATATGAAACTAAAATTTTACAGTTCCAATCAGAATAGGTATGGAAGAGAAAACTAACTTCCAGCAGCACTGCACTGCACTGGCAGCATACAATGCCTATGCATGTGTATGGATGCATGTCCATATAGTTTTAGTTTTCACTTAAAAACTGTAAAAAACTAAACAAAACACAAGAAATTACGATTTATTCTTTATAAAAAAAGGAAAATACTGTTAACTTTTTGTGGGAAACTATAATTATAAGAAAACCAGAAAAATAATGAGAACAGAATGAAATTAAATGAGACAAAGAAAATCTACACCAAGAAAAAATTTCAATACAATTTGAATTCAATTTCTGTTGCTGTACAATATGGCGGCGAGACAAGATCAACGAAAAAGTTCAATGTTAACGCATGTATAAGGTTGTTCACATTTTGGTGAAAAAGGAAATTTTAAAAGCAGATCTCTTAATATTGTTTGTTTTTAAGAGAAATTCTCTTAAAATTTTACAAAATAATTCTTGTAAAAGAATTTCAAATTAAATTTGTTCGTTAAGGTGAAGCTAAATCGATTTCAATACCGATTTTATGCTAATTATCCTGAAAATTCATATTTAGACGTATAAATTCCCCAAATTTCTAGAAAAGCTTGTAATTTAAAATTTTAATCTTTTTATAGGGTAGGTTAGAGAGGTGCTGCTGGAATATATCTCGCTAGCATTACTTTTACCACCTATTAATTGGGTTCATTGTGTCCTATAAAAATATTAAAAAAATAAAAAATATTAAGCGCTTTTAATTCCTACAACTCCAGCCATAACTCCAAAAAGTATCCATACACATGCATAGGCATTGTATGCTGCTAGTGCAGTGCAGTGTGCAGTGCTGCTGGAAATTATTTTTCTCTTCCATTCCTATTCTGATTGGAGCTGTAAAATTTTAGTTTCATATTTTGTGCGTCGGGTCAGCATGTGTGCGTGGTGCGCGGTGTTCGGTGCGTGAGTGTTTATTACTAATTAATAATAGAAATTGTTATTAAAAATTGTGTTTTCTGTTGGTGTTCATTTGTTTCATTGTGTAAAAAATTTGTGCGAATATTTATCGAAAATTGTGAGAAAATTAAACTTTGATTGAAGATTTGACGTGAAAATGATTGACAAAGGTAGGTAAGTGTGGATTTCATGTTGATTTTTGTACACTACAGTGGCTTACATTTACATATTTATGCTATTTAGGTAATTTAAATGCAATCGGATTTATTTTTTTATTTTTCTAAAAGTCTTATGAGTTAAAGTAATGGAAATTATTGGCAAATTATACGTTTTCCTTATAAATTTATTTAAATTTAGTAAAGAAATATTATTTTTGTCAGAAAATGAAAAACTTTATTGTATGTATGGATTTTGGTGAATATTACAGTGAAGACATTTTTGACTTTGTATATTAAAATTGTTGGCGGATTCTGCACTTTCAAGCGAGAAATAGAAAAAAGAGAAAAAAAGATTTCAAATTTTATTCAGGATTTTTTTCTTCTGATTTTGAGATTAGTGCAATTTACATGAAGATTTTTTACGTCTGAACATGAATGAATTTTTTCCAATTATAAGTATATCCCTATTATTATAGCGTCAGGAAATTTCCTCGATAATTTGTATACCTATTCATTGTATTTTATCCCGTCTCTTTGTTTTTATACCCTAGATGAAAGCTAGAGGGTATACTAAGTTTGTCACTCCGTTTGTAACCACCTACAAATAATGATGGTAGAGCAAAGTTGATTGACTTTTTGTTTTATAAACAATTTACTGCTAATTTTTTGGGCAAAATATGGAAATATTTGTTCAGAATTCTCAGTACTATTGTCGACATTTGTATATTTCTTCTCTGTGCTATAATACTGTAAAAAAAATTATATTTTATAAGAAAAGTAAGAATCTTGATAAATCTGCGCTGTATAGAAATCTTAAAAGTTTAAATCTTTTGGAATTTTTATTTCATTTAAGAGGAGTCAGTACCAAGATTTTCAAGTTTCATACATTTTTCAATGCGAATTTCTGGCAAACTATTTGTACCAGAATAATAACTTATATCTTAAATTAAAGATGGCGAAGAGGTCTAGTAAATAACGTCGAGAAAAATAAAAAAAAAAATGTATTAGAATAGAGATATTAGCTCGAAAACTTGTAAAAAATGGTAAAAATTAATTTTTTTCAAATCAAATTCCTGTTAGTAGGTATTCTCACTTCTTTAGATTATGACTATATTGGAAAGATAAGTCCTAAATCTAGCAAATAACGTCGAGTTTTTTTCATTTTTAGTGGCGCTTTTTTTAATTGTTTAACTCTAATAGTACTTGTTTTTTCTCTCGATAATTCACCGACGAGAAATTGCAATATTTCGTCGAAAGTTGTAGAAATATAAAACAAAATACTATATTTAACAATTGTGTAAAAATAAAATTTAGGAGAGTTAATTCTTGTTAAAAATTTTCAATTTCTTTGAACTGCGAATTTTCATTTACGTTTTAAATTGTCGCATGTTGGGTTTCTGTCTTTTACGCTAGATGTCTTTAATGTGACTTGTGGTCTAGGTCTAGGCTAATTTTATACGAATTTTCATACTTTCAGGACACAAACCTGTGTATAGTAAGTTGTATTGCCTACAGGCTCGTTGGTATCTAAATTGAAATTTTTGCTGAGTACTGACTCCTCTTAATTACTTTTAAACTTTGAGAAATTAGTATTGCGAAAATTCTCTGTACTCAGTGTACTTTTTTTTAAATCGAATTAAGAGCTCCAATAATTTACGTGTGGACATACAGTTTTTAATAAGTGAAAAAAAAAACATATTCTTCTTAGTGACGATAACTACTATCCATCTTGATTTAGTATTATATGACTAGGTAGTCAGAAAAACGAAGGAAAGTAGAATTTTTTTGAGGAGCGGTATTTGTGACATCATAAAAAATATATGAATAAATGAATGGAAAAGTACTGGAATAGATTTCTAAAATTATCGACGACGAACTTCTTTTATTCATTAAAGGGGGGTATTCGCAAAGCACGTATTGGACGGATTCGATTTCCTCCGTGTCCTTATAGCTCCTGAAGAAATAGTTTGCCGCTATACCCAATATTCTAGTATGGTGTCCTATGGCCCTGTAAGTCGTAATGACCCCTATTAGCTTCATTTCAGTGGATACTATGTACTGAATTAATTTATCTCTGAAAATCCTCGTAGAGCCAATAGATCTAATTTCATTGGAAAGAGAGTTCATTTATATGCAATATGCACGAAATAAGACCGTTCCCCAACTAGTGTACGTAATCGGAGTACAAGTAGGCTAAAGTGGCGGTGCAAGTGTAAGAAACCAAGGTATTCGAATAAAGACATTCGTAAAAGTCTATTTATTATAGACGATGTTGGGCGGCGATGTCACTATAAGTATTCAATGAAGCTTTTAGAACTGAGAAATGGGATACATTTTCAAAATGATGTAGGCTATAAACAAAGCACACACAATCATTGCATGCTACATATAGATAACGATTAAATGCTGAGTCGAGGGAGGAGTAAGTTAGTGTTGCAGAAAACAAAATAAGGGTTAAGTGCCAAACACAATTCCGACGTTTCGATCCGATTCGATCCAACCCATTTCGATCCAAACGGATGCATAAACACAATTGTTCCGTTCGGATTCAAACACTTGAGTTTAAAATTTTGTCAGATTTTGTCTTTCATCCATGAAAACATTTTTTTTTTATCATATAATTCATGTCTTTTTTTATTTCCTTAACGAAAGCCTTTTCATGCATCTTTGATTATACAGAAATCTTTACAGATGATTTTCTAGGTTATGTCATTCGTAAAAGTTGAAATTTCCTCAACTTCTCTGTTTCGATTCGATCCATTACAATCCATTTCGGTGTAATGTGTCCAATTGCACGCATGCCTCACATAAGCAAATTTGACATTTGTACGAATCGGATCGAAACGGTGGAATTGTGTTTCGCCCTTTAAGCAGTACCTTGACTAGTTTGAGTTGCAGTTCGACTGACAATAACTACCCCGGGAACCATAACCTGCGGAGGCCACCATTGATTTTGCTGACTATACTACAAACTTGAGCGCAGAGTTTTAGTTTGCTGTTAAGGTCAAATTCCAAGGCTAGTAACCTTTTCGAAGTAAGGTAATATGTCATTATTTAGCAGTTTGGAAAGCAGTTCCTTCGTGTCTATACCCCCACCATAAAAGGCGAAGTAAGTCGACTTCTTCGGATTGAGCAAGAGCTGGTTAGATTTAGATTCAATCCAAGTGGATATTCGATTTAGATCACATTAGTGCGACCAGTACAGTACTCCTGTAATCCAGTAGGTCTAAATAAAAAGGTATGTATGTCATCAACATATATGTATATGTAAATTTGCATCTATTACAACATGCAGAAGATCATTTATAAACAAAGTGAAGAGTAAAGGATCTATGCTATAACCTTGTGGAGATCCAAAATCGATTGAATGGAAGTTGGAGTTAACTCCATCAGCTAAGACTTGTTAAAACCGGATGAATAGAAATTGAACTGATCATTTTAATTGCGGTTCGGGGAAAAGGAGTTTCTCATGTAATTTTTGTAAAAGAAGTTTGGGGTCGACGATGTCGAAGGGTTAAGAAAAATGCATACACTTTTGAAAAATCGTCTTACATATGAAAGGTCTTAAAAATTAATTTCATGTATATTATTCATTTAATTTAAAAACTAAGAAAGTTTACATCTATAGACGTATCTACCAATAGTAATAAGTTGCCTATGGTATGACATTTGTTCTAAATCTTCTGTTTAATTCCTAATATTTTTTTTTTAAATAAGACAGGTAGACTGGTACATGTATTCGTACCCTTAAGCTAGTTTTGATAGTCAGTTAATTCTGAAAATGGTATAATTGCGTTAAAGGTATCCATAATTTGATATAATATTCATACGTGATCAGGTATAATGATAATATATTCTTAAAATTATTCTACATTTAACGTTAAATTTAAATTTTTAAGCAAGCAGTGTCGAGTTGTGTCAGCAAGTGAGTAGTCGGGTTTTACGTCGCTCTACCTCTAACTAGAAATTTCATTATCCAACCATGCATCAATTTTTTTGATTTTTTTGTTTTTAACTTCACAATAGTATTAGTAAATATATAGTATCTCGGTTTTTCTTCATTTGCGGTAGTGTAAGTGCTATATTTATATAATAGGAAATCTCCAAGATTTGATGACCTTACGGAGGTCAACAGCAAATTGTCACAGCTTATCACCGCACAAGATATGCTGTCTGATAATGTAAATGATCCAAAAAGCTGCATTAAAAAATTGTAAAACAAAAATAATCCAAGGCAGTCAATATTATCCAGTATTAGTTGTCAGTTAGTGACACTTGAGAAAACTGTTATTTCTGAAGTCCAGTCACTGAAAAACGGTGTAGCTGGTATGAAGGTAAATCTTAACCTAATTGAAAGTCGTCAACGACAGAAAGATATTGTGGTCACAGGCATCCATATAAAAATGAGGAAGACACCAGAGAAATTATGAGCAAAATTATGCATAAAATTGGTCATACACCCTCGCAATATCTCGTTGTCTTCAGACCTCGTGCTGGCAATCGAAGCAATGCAGGAAGTACGACGAGCAAAACAAATGAGGTTCCTATTATTATGAAGTTCTCTACGTACTCGGAGAAATGCATATTTTTTGCCAAGTACATGAAGTCTAGTAAAAGCTTGAGACATGAATTTAAAATCTATCGGTTCCTCTATAACGTTACCACACAATCGAATTTACAACAATCATTCGCTCACAAACCAGGACAGAAGAATTTTTCATCATGAAAGATGGCTGAAAAATGAAGCCAAAATTGACTCCGTATTTGTGGTAAATGGTTCCATTTTTATCAGAAGATCTGCCAACTTAGCTTCAATAAAAATCTCCGATATAGGTCAATTAGAGGTTTAGTGATCGATATGTGAGCTGTTTTTGTTGTTTTTAGTTAAATTCCATCTTTGTTCTATTAATTTAGATTCACACGTAAAGTTTATAACGGATCTTGTCTTATCAGGTGCGTCTTTCAGTTGTTCCTGTATGCGGCATCGGGCTATCTTCTGGGGAACCGGCGCCTCGGACTCCTTTGATTATGGGTGATTTGTCCCATGGCCTTAAAGAAAACATATATTTGTCATACAATGATCAGTATTTTTGCTTCTCGTAGTAGCGGATTGCATATATGTCATTTAAATGCTCGGAGTAATATTTACTCGATTCCAGGTGGATATAATTTGTGTGACGGAAACTTGGCTTAAACCTGCAGTACCCACATCACTAATAAACATTGAAGGTTATCGTTTATTTCGACATGATAGGGAAAAATCTTTCTGTCTTCTACAATTTCACCTACGAAGTTTTTGTTTCTCAAAATTCTGGGTGCGGAAAACAAAACGATCATCGGCTTCATTTATAAACTTCCGTCGGTAGCTTTATCTGACATCTTCACGGATTATCTTTTGAATCTCTCTTGCTGTTTTCCCAACATAATTCTATGTGGAGATTTTAACCTAAATTTATTAAAGATGACAAGCCCGGTTAGATAGTTTATAAATTTCTTGTCCGCAAGTGACCTCCATTTAATAAATAATGAAGCAACGCATTTCTCAGGTAATATTTCATCATTGCTCGATATCTTCATATGCAAAAACTCCGTCAACGTGTTTTCTTTTAGTCAACTTGCTATACCGTGCATTTCGGATCACAACCTCATATTTCTCACATACTCGCTTACTAACATTGGGAGTGGGAATCGCTTCACTGAATCCTTCAGTTTCAGAGATTTCAACGCTGTATATATGCAGTCTTTACATGCTGCATTGATTAATATTGAGTTTAACCTAAGTATTTTAAACTGTGCCTCAATTAATGATAAAGTTGAAATTTTTGAGAATATGGTACTAGAGCTATTCGTACGTTTTGTCCCTACTAAGATTGTTAAAAGAAATAATAGGAATCCCTGGTTTTCCAGATCCATCACCAAACGTATGCACCGGAGAAATAAGGCACATTTTATTTGGAAACATACACAATCTCCCACTGCCTAATATTGTTAATACTTCCATTCGTAGGGCTAAATACCAGTAATATCATAAAAAATTAAACACCAATCTTCCTTCAAGAAAAATGTGGCCTAATCTACGTGAGGTTGGTGCATCGAAAGCTAATACTGTAGATTGTGACCTCAATTTAGACCAGCTCAATAATTACTTTACTAGCTGCCCTGTCTCCCCTTCCTCAGCAGTATGTAGGACCCCGCGAAACGATCACAACGAGGCATTTGATTGTCGTGGAGTTGATACTTCGGAAGTTCTTCAAGTTATTAATTTTGTAAAATCAAGTTCAACGGGATCAGACAACATTCCTCTACGCTTTGTCAGGTTAATATCACTTTATATTCTCCTCTCCATTACCCATATTATTAATGCGTGTCTCTCATCTTCAAATTTTTCTGCAAGATGGAAATTAGCCGCTGTCATCCCTAAAAAAAAAAAAAAAAAAAAAAAAAAACAAAATGCTGCGCGCCTGAGAATTTCCTCCCCATCAATATTCTCCCGTATTTATTAAAAGTACTGGAAAATATAATGCAAAATCAAATTGCATCTTATGTCAACTCCAAGAATTTTTTGTCGGATGCACAATCTGGTTTCCGTCCAGGGCATAATTGTATTACAGCTTTTCTTAAAATTACCAATGATATTCGCGTGAATTTGGAGAATGATGTTCTTACTATTCTTACCCTACTAGATTTCTCAAAGGCATTTGACTCTATGACACTATCTACATTATACAATTTCAGCCATAGGGCTACTCGCTTTATGGGGAACTTTTTGCTTTTTGTCTGATCGCAAGCAGTTTATTAAAACTGGTAATCATACCTCTTCAGTTTTACCTATCCTGTCTGGAGTACCACAAGGCTCTATTCTTTCTCCCCTCCTCTTTGCCATCTTTATCAACGATATAACCTCCGTGGTCAGGTATTCTCAAGTACATATATACGCAGATGATGTACAAATCTACTATGCTAAACCTATTAGTGATGCCCTTGGATGTATTAGCAATTTCAATCACCATTTATTAAAAATAGCGGATTGGGCATCAAAGAACCTGCTGCGATTGAATCCCGGCAAATCTAAATGCATTGCTGTTTTTAAACGTAGATTCGAGACGGGAATGCTACCTCCCGTAGCTTTTAATGCGAGTCCTGTACATTACGTAGATAAAGTCACTAATCTTGGTATTGTCATAAACAAAACATTAACATGGAACGACCACATTAACTCTTCTGTGTCGAAGATTTTTTCTTGCATTAGGCGGCTAAGATACTCTGGACATTTTACCTCATTGGAAACCAAGGTACGCTTAGTAAAGACCCCAATCATACCGATTCTGGCGTACGTTACGTAGTTTATAGCAACCTCTATTCGCTATCTTGACAAAAACTTAAAGTTGCTCTCAATGCTGCGGTTCGTTATGCTTTTTATCTACGCAGATTCGAAATTGTGTCTCATTTAGTCTCCCAAGTCTTAGGAATGAGCCTGTGCTCGTACCTTCAGTTTCGTACATGTCTCTTTTTTTCTCAAGTTGTTAATTTCTGGCTTGCCATCCCAGCTGCATGACAAGCTGAGATTCCCTTGCTCCTCTAGAACTAATAAACTTCTGCTTCCTATTTTCAAGTATTTGCAAAGCAGCCGTATGTTTTTCGTTCACGCAGTCCGACTATGGAATACACTGCCTGATACTATTCATCGGGCCGGAACGGTGCATTCTTTCAGAAGGGGGTTGTTGTCGCATTTTCAGATCAACATATAAGGGGCACTCATGACTATGTTTTTCCTTTTTTTTTCATTTCTTTATGTTTCATTTTGTATTTTTAATTTTCATCATTTTGCCTCTATGGTAGATTTTCTTTGAATTTTTTGAATTTTGAACTTATAGAACAGAATTTTAATTTTATTTGTAGAGTAAGTAAATTATAACTTTCCTTTTTTTTCTCCAGCAATTATTGATAAAGAATTATATTTTATAGCTTGTGTTAGATGTGCATAAATCTAGTCTAAGTACATACAAAAAGAATTGTATATTCATGTTTGTACAACAATAAATGAATTGAATTGAAATATCACAAAGTACGTATCGTACCAGTACTCGTCAAGTCAAAAAGTGCTTGTTGAGATATTCGTCCATTTATGTACCAATATTCGGTAAAGACCTTGTTCACGATTTTTTATGGACACTGCACTGGTTCAACTTAGATCTTGTAAAAAAAAAAAAAAAAAAAAAAATGAACAAATCAATTGAACTCAATGAAACTATTTATTTGTATCTTTAAATTCAAGATTACTCTACTAAACGCAAATGATGACTGAACTGTACTAGAAGGAATTTAGACTAACTCAATCCCTCTTTACAAGTATTGATTTTATATACAAAAAGTGATTTCATAAGAACAAAGTTGTTAACTGTTAAATGATTTTCAAACAAGAGTACATATGAATAAATGCAATACTTTCAAGCTAGCTATACAATGCAAAATCTGAAAGTTGTTACATTAATGATTGGTAGGGCAGCAGTACTTGTTTTTTTTGTATTTATTTATTTATGTCGATTCTTCAACATTTTCTCCCCCCGTTAAGAGGGTTCTTACCAGATTAGCAATCTACATAGTTTTGTAGTAGGTCTCTTAATCTCCCTTCTGGCCGTCTTGAGAGTAACGACTCTAATGAAGTTATCTCGTCCGTGATGAACAGAAATTACCCGACCAAGGACCCAAGCGGTAGGAGGCAGGATATACTCCTTAAAAATGACTAAATTTCCAATAGCGAGGTTCTCTTCTATGTTGGTCGTCCATTTTGGGAGTTGTTGTAACGTCGTCAAATATTCAACATGCCAGCGTCTCCAGAAGTCCTGATGTATTTTTCGTAGCAGACGCCATTGTGTGATAGATGAGAATGGCGTGGAATCCATTGATGGTTCAGGTTGTGCAATCATAGGCTGGACAATTAAAAAATGAGCCGGCATTAGGACGTCATGGTTAGATTCATCACTGGACATCTGTGTAAGCGGTCGCGAATTCAGCAAGGCTTCTACTTGGGCAAGAAAAGTTGATAACTCTTCATAAGTCAATTTTGCTTCACCGATTGTTCGTCATAAATGATTTTTGACAAGTATTACTCCGGATTGCGAACTACCACCAAAGTGGTGGTGGTCTGAAATGCCAGGTATTCTTATTAGCACTTAAAAAGTCTGCAATGATACTGTTATGGGTTACAGAAAGTAGTTCTTTATGTGTGTCAGTTATTTGACGATTTGCTCCGTCAAAATTAGTTCCATTGTCATAGTGACCGGTAAACCTTTTCTAGATATAAATCACTTTAGACAGGCAAGAAAGGCATATGAAGTTAACTCACTCAATACTTCTAAATGTAGAGTTCTTGTACTAAAGCAAGTGAACAAGCATATGTAGACCTTCGCGCTTCTCGTGCCTTAGCCGCAATGTAATAACAGCATTATTGGTCTAGCATAGTCGACACCAACGATTTCGAAGGCTCTTGTGAATGAGATACGCTGGTGAGGAAGATTTGCCGTGAGTTGCTGTGAAGCTCTGTGTCGAATGCAGATTATACATTTATTTATGGCTCTTTGGACAGCAGTTCTAGCTGAACCCAACACATTTGGCGAATTACATTGAGCAAAAGCGTAGTTCCGGCATGAAAGTTTTTTTTGATTCAGATGTTCTATTAAGAGTTTTGTGAAAATGTTATTCTTGGGAATGAGATGTGATGTTTCGTATCGTAGGAACAATGAGAATTACTTAATCTTTCTCCAACTCGGATGATGTTGTTGGAATCTAGGAATGGGCTAAGAGTACGTAATGAGCTTCTCAGTGAAAGTGCACCCTTCTTTTTCAAGAAAATTGCATCCTTATCAAATAGGCAGGATTGAGTCCACTGGATGCATATGATGCGAGCTTTCTCTAGTTCCACCATGATCAACCAATCAGTTTTGAAGATGGTGTCTGATTTTATGCATAAGGAACAAAATCGAAAACACCTTGCGATAATGCGGAGGATTTTAGTATACTTGGATAGTCATGTGAAGATATAATCCAGTGTATCATTTTCAATCGTAGTTACGTAGGATTGCAAATATCGTGGTCGCATTTCTTCCTTTATTGCGAGTTGTTGATCCATATTTGAGTCAACATGAAGATAGTTTCTCCAATTGGACTGGAGCCATGAAGGTCCTTTCCACCATAATCTTGAGGATAATAATTCTTCTATAGAAATTCCACGTGATGGCAGATCCGCAGAATTGTCCTTCGAATGAACATGATGCCATGCTTCACTCGGTAATGTGACCAAAATTTCTGATGTTCTATTTCTAGGATGTGCTTACAACCGTACTAAGACGACCTTCGAATCTGTTCAGACAACACAGGTAATATCTGGCTTTTGAAGCGCAGTCTTGACATTAATTTTGCAAGGAGTAGTGCACCACACAATTCCAACCGTGGAATGGATAGCTATTTTATGAGTGCGACTTTCCTTTTTGGTGTTACAAGAATCGTTGTTGGTTTTCCATCTGATCAGTGAGATCTACAATATATAACGGCAGCATACGCGCAGCTTCCGAAGCGTCTGCAAGTCCGTGCAGTTCATACATGTTTCTTCTTATTTTCAACCAACGTGGAATGCGAAGCTTTTTAACATGAAATAAATTTCTGGCTAAGCTTGTCCACTTTTTAGCGATCCCATCATGAATTGACTCGTCCCAATTAACCACAGCTTTTGCAACAAGATTTTTAACTGTGATGATTACTGGCGATAAAAATCCAATGGGGTCGAAGATTCGGCTCAATTCTGATAAGATAATTGTTTTTGTTGCAATTCTGTCACTAGGTAGATTAACATGGTAGATGCCAGAATCTTCAGATGGTATCCACGCATGTCCTAGTACCTTTATTGTATCTGCCTGTTCATCAATCTTTGTGGTGCTCAAACTTTGGTTTTGGTAATGGATAGTAGAAAAGTTTCAAAGTTTAACGCCCCCTTGTGGAGTACAAAGCCTCAAGATTGCAGGAGTGCTGTAAACTCTTCGTGTAATTTCAGGGCAGTAACAACGTCATCTGTTCCACTCAATAAATCATCAACACAAAATGAGTGTTCAATATCGTGTTCTGTAAGAGGTTGTTTTCCTTTAGACTCACCTAATTGCTTCAGTGCTCTGGTTGCCAAAAATTGCGCAGGAGACGTACCGTAAGTTACTGTATTCAACCTAAAGTATTGTACAGGATTCGTAGAATTATCCCTCCATACTATTCTCTGATAATTTCTATCTGAAGGAGCTACTAAGCTTGCCTGTACATCTTTTCGATGTCAGCGGTGATGGCCAGCTTACAAGTTCGAATATACATGAAAATATGATAGAGGTCCCTTTGGATTTTTGATCCAACACATAAAATCTGGTTCAGAGTCACACCTGAGGATGAAGTGGCGGATCCGTCAAAAACTACACGCACTTTTGTGGTTGTGCTGGATGGTTTAAATACCGCGTGCTGAGGGAGTTATGCGTGTCCTGAAGTAGCTTCTAGGACTGACGATGGCTCAGCTTCCATATGTCCTAAAGCTTAATACTTACTCATAAAAGTGCGAAAATTTTCATAAAAGTTGGGATCGGATTTGAATTTACGGTCTAATGACATCAAGCGTGACATTGCGATATTTGAAGATTCTTCCATATGCGGTGCGTTTTCCTTGAAGGGAAGATATACTATGTATCTGCCTTTAATTTGATCACTTGTATGAGTGGTGCCCAACAGAGTTTCACAAACTTGCTCTTTTCCAGAATACGTCGGTTCTGGTTTTGTTAGTTCTTCAACATCCCAAAACCTTTGTAGCATCTTATCAAAGCATTTTATATCTGTGTGAAGGCAAGTGACTGTAGGTTTTGTTGAAGATAGATTAACATTTCCCGAAAGTATATACGCAAACATTGTTTTATGGCATTTCAGAAGAAATTATTTTCCGTCCGTCTCTTAGAACGTGGAAACAGTATTCTGCACCTAACAAAATATCAATTTTGTTGGGAATATTGAACTGCGGATCTGCTTGTTCAAAATTTTGGAGGAAACTCTAATCCTTTTATGTTTAATGTGGTCTATGGAAGCCTTGATGTTAATTTTCGGAGGATGAGTGCAATGATTGAAAGTTTC
Organism: Dioctria rufipes; assembly: GCA_963924295.1. Taxonomy (NCBI): domain Eukaryota; kingdom Metazoa; phylum Arthropoda; class Insecta; order Diptera; family Asilidae; genus Dioctria; species Dioctria rufipes. The sequence goes on along the minus strand of OZ002744.1, from coordinate 39,000,822 downwards.
TGACTATTCTTGAAGCGAGAATGTAAGGTGAGAAAAACACTACCTTTAATATATCAGATTTTGATGAGCCTAAACCAGTCACCCTGATCTTAGCCTTATATCTTTATGTCCTAATCTTTGAGTACAGTCTGCACTAATAAACGAGGCTTGAGAGCTTGAATCGAAAAAAAAGTGACAAGGCTGCAGTGAACGTGTGGAATCAGTTACGAGCACAAGTGCGGTTGGAAGTACTGACAGTAGGAGAGATGTTTGATTCAGTGACGTACTATAAATTCTGATAGTTGCGATGGATTCTCAGTAGTTTTGTGAATGCGGGTGAATCTGGGTTGAGATGATGTGTGCCTTTACTGCGAGTTATTTTCTGGTTGCGACGAAGGTGCTGATGCGGAATGATGCGATTTCAACTGATTTGTAATGTATTGTATCACTAAGATGTAGCGTGGAATGATGCATTCTATTACAGAAGTGACATCGATTTTTTGATTTGCAATTTTGAACTTAATGGCCCAGACTGAGACAGTTGAAACAAACTCGAATTTGTGCTACAAATGTGCGTTTTGATGCGGTGTCCACATTTTTAAATCTGGGACAATGGAATAATTGATGCGACAGACTACATTTTGGATATTGGACAGAGGTCTTAGCGTGGATGTTGGGAATTGGTCTTTGTACAGACTTTTGTTAAGTGGAGTCAATAGACTCACAACCGCTTATTCAAAAAAGTGAAAATTCATCAAAGGTAGGCAGATCTTTAGTGGTACGCTCTAAGCCGAATCACGACCTCAAGGTCCACTAGATGTCTTGAATAGATCTAACTAAGTGTGTTGTTCTTCGGGCGAGCTGAAGTCAGCAGGCCTCTCTACAGGTTGCCGGTATGCAGCGGGTCGTTGCTGACGTAAGATTGTAGTATGGTTTGATGACACTGAATATCTTGAGGTAGTTGTCCACACACGAATGAGACCAACAACACGGTTACCAGTGTAACAGCCGGATAAGGTGACCTTGAATTACGATGAATAACGAGTGGTGTTATCGCTAGTCGGGTTAAATTGACGTTTTTTTTTATATTATTAAGCCAAGCTTAGGGGATACCCTCTGATGCAAAGCGCAGCATGGCAGGAAGAAGATACGGAAAAGATTAGGGGATATGAGGAGACTGGTTGAGGTGCCGATGTATGTCACCCTTAAACTTCCGCAGATTGTATGCCGGAGGAAAAATAGAAGATGGTAAGCTGTACCACATTCGCACTGTTCGGGATAAAAAAGCATCACGGAATTTTACTGTGCGGCCGACCTTCTGAAAAAGAAATGATAGCTCTTGTAAAGGGCGTAAATGACCAGTTGACCCTATGCCAAACTGGACTAGCGAGACAGACCACTTCTATCGTTGCGGTAAATTAAGTCAGCCTTGTCATGCAGATATTATATATTTCGTAGTTCAGCTAATATTCTTTCTCGGTTAACAGTTAGCTGAGACGTTGGTGATGTTGTCAGTTGAAGCACCTGTAAACGACAAAATGACCAGTTGTCCTTATGTCGAACGGGCCAAGCTGGGTTGTCAAATTCTACGCTGTGATAAATTGTCTCAACCGTGCTATGCAGATGTGATGCACAAATTACTGGTTTCGATTTATATTCTTCATTGGCCAGCAGCAGTCAGCTGAGATGTCATTGTTCTTGTTCGATTGAAGTACCTGTAACACCGTTAGCTGTAGTGTTACCGAAATACCGCTCAAAATGGGCCGTCCTAAAAGGAAGAGCCTAAAAAGAAAAATAGCGTAGACGCTCCGGGAGCGGGCATATACATTAGTTTCCTGCGAAAACCAGACAGATTAAAATCGTCTTGTTGGTTGTATGAATATTTATCCGTTCTTTATTAAATTTTCTTCCCAGGAATTATTCTCAACGTTATAAACTTTATATCAACAACAAGCTCGCGGTACAAAATTCTGACATGAATAATTTTACTATGTTCTAAATTAAATTCTATTGTCAATCGTCGCCTAACTAGCTACAGCTTTCCACAGTCTACGTCATGAATTTCTTCTGCCCAGGCCTGACGTGTTTCAGTGTCACATTTATTAAGAAGAGTGTACACTAGCCACGGGTGTCGATTAGAAGCTTCTGTACTTAACGACTTAGTTCCACGAATGAGGTAATCAGATGTATCGGTCAGTTTACGTAGGGTGAAAGAATATACTTGAGTTACATTAGCCTGATTGATGAATGTTCTGATGTAAGAAGTGAGAACCTGTTTCTTCTTATCATATCTTGAGACTAACTTCGTCCATGCTTCAACGTAGTTGCTGTCTGTAATGGTGATGTGCTTATTTAACGATGCCCCGTCACCGGTCAGCGCACTCATTGGGTAATGGAACTTATGAAAATTTGACTATGAATGTTTTTTATCAACTGACGAAATAAAAATGTCTTTGAAGGATGGCCAATCCTTATAGTCACCGCCGATAATGCATCATCTACCTTGGTAAATGAGTGGTAAAATTCTTTTACTTGTCTAAGCGGGCGGCAATTTCTTCGACGGAATTAATGGTGTTAGCGAATTACAGGGTCTTAGTTAACGAGCCCTTGATCCGACCTCTTTGTAATTTTATGCGTACTATTGAATAAATAAATAAATAAATATAAAAATAAATCCTACCTTATATACCCTCCAGTGACTCCTTGACTCCATTTTCTTTAATGCAGCATCCAAAAAGAAACTTAAAAATATTTTTAAAATTTCTCATCGACTGATTTATTTAAAAAAAAATTATTAATTTAAAAAAATAAACATTCGAAATACTTACGTGTGTTTTTAAGATATCGAGTTGATGCTAAACAGAAATTAGATGCTAGATTTAGTAATTTGTCCTGAAAGACTTAACAATTTTTATAAGCGCGAAAAATAACGACATTTATTATTTATTTAGTTTTATATGGATGAATTGGAAAATCTGACGACCAAAGAATTGCAAGAATTACTAGACATCGTGGTCTGCCATATTCATTCAGATTAAAAGTGGACCTAATTGAGAGGTTAAGCCAAGCTAGAGGGATCCTACAGCCGGCTAAAGAACTTGAAAGCTCCTCTGAAAGTACAGATAAAACGTATGAAGAAGGTTGCAGTGGGGTAAAAAGGGTAGAAGAGCTAGAAAAGGACAATAGCAGTAGCGGAAGTGAGGTCACAAAAAAAAAAAAATAATATTCAATTAAGTAGCACAAAAACCGCTGAATTAAATTCAAGAGACAACGATGCCTCGAAGATTGTTGAGTTTATGAAGCACTTGGGAGGTAGTCGTCCTCAAGTACTCTCATAGGTTCACCTTATGGAGATATTCCAGGTCGAATGTTGATGAATGAAGCCGCAGTAGGTTGAAGGGAGCCGCTTATTAGCTTTACTTCCCTTGGTTCGAAGATGGGAGCCGCTTATTAGCTTTACTTCCCTCGGATATTATATGGGAGCCGCTTATTAGCTTTACTTCCCTTGGTTCGAAGATGGGAGCCGCTTATTAGCTTTACTTCCCTTAGTAAGAACAACTTGAGTTGCTTTGAATGTTACTTGAACACTATTCTTTATTGCAATTCAACATCGTATTTATACAAAAAATCTTACATATAAAATTAACCTTACCTATGCTTCCGTAATGTTTCTGGCCTAACATTTGCTTACCAAAAGTGTAATTTGTATAGGCCAGGTGTATTTTCTTAATTTCCTATTTTGTAATATACAAGCTGCGGAAACTACTCGCAGCTTGTTATTCTTACATCACGGCACTCGTTGCTTTATGCGTATATACATATTTCCCAGCTTCATTGTTTCTATCATTCATACGTACCTACATACATATCAATTCACCAAATGCTTGTAGCTTATCATATTACATCATGTCAATTTGGTCACCTATGCTTTACCGCCGGCGCAAGGTTATCGTATTGCAATGTGCGAATTCTTGCGCGCAGGGGTATTGCGTCACTCGGTCAACCTTTACTGGTTTCCTCAAATGGAAATTGGCGTAGGTCAGTGATGAGTGCAATGACAATAAAATGATGTAGTTAGGTATGTATGTACATGCAATGCATTATTTTTTCTTGATATGAATTATAACGCAATATAGGTATGTACGTATATGCAATGCATTATTTTTTCTTGATAGGAATTATAATGCAATGCATGTAGGTATGTACGTATATACAATATTTTATCTTTTTATTGATATGAATTGATATGATATGATGATATGAATTAATGAATGCATTATAGATGAGTTTATGATATGTAACAAATCTCCCCCTTCTTAAAAAATGTGTTATTCTTGGAAGAGGAATAACGCATTAAAAAAAATTGGGTTTGGGAATTTACAAAAAAAAATGTTTACTGTTTTACTTGTTTTTATACTTGTATACGCATAATGCCGAGTGCTGAGATGAGTAGTAATATTAGGAAGAGAGATCAATGGTATATGGTGGTTTGGCTTAATACTAGGTTATTCTAACAATATTTTCTTTAGTTGTATGTTAAATAATAATAATACATTGTAGGTACAGCTAGGTATGTTTAATTTTTAACTTTGGGTTTATTAACTTATTTTAACAGCGGTTCATACATTTATTTCTAGTTTTATTTATAATATACATATGTGTATGTACATATTTTTATTCGTATTAAACCTTGTTTTTTTTTTATTTGAATTTTGACACATTTGTATGTTTATTTTTTAATCGTACAACTCTGTATAATATAATAATATATGTGTATACATATTTTTTCTATACATATATTTTTTTTTTATTACAATGTTAATTTTTCATGAACCTATAATAATATATGTGTATATACACGAGTAGTAAAATTAGAGTATTAATATTAGAAGAAAAAAAAATCTTATCTATGCCTATAATAATTTTTATCAAGATTATGCATATAATATAAATATTCTTATTTTATTACTATTTTTAATGTTTTTTGGTATAATAGTCTATGTATATGTATATATATTTTTTTTTTCTAAACATATTTGTTTTGTTCCTTCTACTATATTTTTTTTTGTAAAATAGGTAGCTATCTCTTGTTGTCTCTGGTTATTTAGGTACTTAATACTGGAGAATAATTAAACTACCTGTAATTGTCGTGGACTGGTAATTGAATCTGGCTTAGGTTGATTTAATGAAGGTGGAAGAGGTGGTGGTGTTGGGGGTTGTATTGACATATTTTGTCGGTTACTTGCCTGTGTAGGCTGGGCAGATCGGGGGTTGATTGATTCTTTTAATCCTGTCCGTTTGGTTTGATAAAGAGTTCTCTCTTTGATCGCTGTCGCTATTTCTTGGGTAGGGGGTTGTGAGATCATTCGGGGTGTGTTTGCTTTCGCAATTTCTGATTGGAAATTTTGGGTGATTTGTTTGACTTTGTTTGTCATCACCGTTTCCTGTGGTAGGGTGAAATTACTAAATTTTACATCCGCTTTAGGCTCATGAGTTAAGGTTTCTGTAGTTTCTATGCGAAGTTGAGGGTTTGCCTCAGTGTCTAACTGAACCTTTTGGTTATTGACGGTAATTATTTTGGGTGTTTTGACTATGATATTCTTTTTCTTGTTCCTGATAAACTTACATAGTTTCAATATTCCGATTATGCTGAGTAATAATATTACTACGGAGCTCAGTGATAGGGAGCTTATTTGAACCATTTCTGTTTTATTTCGCTCTTTTCTTTGTTTGTCTAGCGTATCTATCTGCTCTTCCAGCTGATCCAAAGAGTATGAATTTTCGTTTAGAATATTATTGGCATCCTCTGCTTTTAGCATGATTATGTGTTTTTGGGTATTCTGAGTGATATTATTAAGGAATTTATGAATGGTTTCATTCATATTAGATTTTAGTGGATGCGGATATTCTGGTTGTGAAATTTTAATATTCTGATGGTCTTCATCTTCGAAATATATAATTTGGTCAGCTATTTGGAAGTGACAAGGTTCGTTTAATATTAGTACTCCGCTGCCGAATAAGTTGGAACTATGTAAATTTTTCCTGCATGAAATTGTAATTTTCTGCGTGGTGGGAAACGAGAAGAGCCAGGAATTTTTCCTTGTTAACTTGATTAACAATTGCGGAGCTTGAGTTTGTACTAAATAATCGCAAGTACCAGTTTCGTTATAAGGATTGAATAAGAAATTTATAGGACATTCTTTTACGTAATGCCCCTGAAGTATGGGGTTTAGCAAAGGACCTATGTAGGTGCTTTCATTAAGGCTACTAGACACTTTTTTGTATACTCGGAATTCAGATTGCTTGAATGTCACGAACTCTTGTGTGGATATGTGACTTGCAATGTAGGCATCCTTAATATCCAGTACCAAAGAGTGGTTGTCCGGGGTTTTGAAAGGGAATAAATGAATCTGCTGCAGTTTAAAAGGAGGCATGTTAAGGATAGGGAACGTGATTCTTATTACGAGTAGATTGTTTAGGAGTCCAGATTTTACTTCAATCGCCTGAGTTAGAATCGCTAGATCCTGAAAACTGTTAGAATCCTTTGGGTGAGCTTTATGATAGGTTTCCAGTAGTGTAGATGGTGATAATAGTAAGGGATGTACTTGGTTATTTTTCAGAGCTGTTAAAATTTGTATGAACGTTTGTTGCCTTAGCTCTATATCTAATACTTGTAGGCTAATCGTAGCTACTACTTCCTGAAGGCGTTGACGTGTGTTCAATTCACCATTAACCATGTCCAGTAGATCATTAACGGTTTTAGTTAATTCCCTTTGGTTAGTCTCAAGTTGATTTATAGGTTTTCTCAGTTTTTCGAACGATGACTTGAAAAGCGTTATCTGGTGTTTTTCTAGTTCTAATAGCGCTTGGGTATCCGTTTCCAAGTTGGCAATTTTACTGTAGATTTGCTTTTCATTAGAGGCATCCATCGTACCAAAAAGGTAATGTAAGCCACTACCTATTCCATCGAACAGGGATCTTCGATGTCGAGTGGTTATCATCTCTCTAATGGTCGTTGTTCTCTTTCTGATCGACTCTATCAAACTATGTATGTATGAGTTTTGCTCCGTACATGCGCTAGTTGTAGCATTATGTACTCTGCATAGTTGACTAATGAGAAAACCTGTATGTTCTATTAGTGTAGTTTCAGCTTCCAAGTCGCTTATGTTTATTTGAGTGAATAGATTCCATGTGTCGTGGAATAATAAGATTTTTCCCAAATCCTCAAACATAATTCCCGTGTTGTTTAGGGTCTGAACTTCATAGGGTTCCGTAGCAGCATTTGTTATTATCATGAGGCTTGGCAAAACGGTAATCATGAACATTAGGGCCATATCTAGAGGAGAGAAAAATCTGTAAAATTGCTCCAAATAAAGATCTCGAGGAAAAAAAAAAAAAAAAAAAAAAAAAAAAAAAAAAAAAAAAAAAAAAAAATTGAAGATATATTATAAACTCAAGGTATATTATATATAAAAAAAAAAAAAAAAAAAAAAATATTATTAGTTTTTTTTTTTCTTTGTTGTGTTTTAAATCAGTATTGTTACAAAATAATGGAATTAATTCACTGAAGGTGTTTTTTCAGGTCAACTGACCGAATTTGCATTTTGCTAATTGTGCATTTTTTGCATATATGTCAAAATTATTTGTATTGATTTGTAAATCAGTTCTGACGGTACACCTCAAATGCATTGTTTACTTGTGATAATAATTGTGTCATGCAAAAAAAAAAAAAAAAATTTAAATTGTTATGACTTGTATTTCATGTTGATATGATTGGCTTTTTTGGAGTTTTATGGTTGACCGGGATTACATGGTGATTTTCAAGATAAGCAGTTTTTATGTATAAATAGCGTGTGATATAAATCAATTTCACCTGTTAAGTTTTGATATTCATTCAAGTATTATGGCTAACGAAATTAGTGAGGCAATTGACAGGCTCATTGCTAAAGTGGAAGCAAACAAGATCCCAGAGAGGAACATCAGCGATCTGACGCTGTATCCAGCCGGCCAACCGATTGAGCCCTACGTGCCCAAGGCGTTACCTGGGACAGCACAGGGGGCACCGGATTATCTTCCTGGACCACGGAGGTTGACCCTCGAGGAGTACAGGAAAAGAACGGGGCTGAGCTGTCAGGATAAGCAGGAGAGTCCAGTTAAACCTCTACCAACTCGAGGTGGTAAACGCGCCAGGGTGGCCAGGGAGTTGCAGTATTTTAGACTGAGGGCTAGTCTAGCAGCGACAAAGGAGGAACGCTCGAGATATGAAGGACTGGCTAAGGAGAAATTAAAAGAGCTGAATATTATAAAAAGGGCGAAAAAGAATAAAAAAAATGAAGTTCGTAGTTAAATTTTTTTTGTTAAATTTAAATAAAATATATTATTCAGTTGTATATGTATTTTGTTTTCTCTTTTTTTTTTGTTTTTTTTTTTTTTGAACAAGGTATACTTCTCTTTTTTTTGATTAGGCATGTTGGGCTGCCTTTATTGTTGTTTGGGGAAATGTCGTCTCTTTTCTATCTTCTGGTTGTGGTTTCTTGAGTACTTGCGTGTGAAGCGCTACTCGAGTGTTCACATACGAGCATCCCCTTCTTGATATTTTGGCGTTTCGCAGAGAGTTTAAATAAAACTAAATCGGCAAGTAGTAGGTAGGCGTGTCAAGTTGGACCGAGATTTGCATTACTTTAGGTTGAGGGCTATTTTGGCCACTGTAAAAGAGGAGCGTGTAAAGTTTGATTGGCTGGCGAAGGAGATAAGAAAATTAATGCTTTAAAAAGGATGAAAATAAAAATATTCTTAAGTAGGTAGTTCTACTCTGAGTAAAAAAAAATTTTTTTTTTTTTTTTTTAAAATAAAAGTAAATTATCCAAAGTATGTTTCTCTTTCTCTCCCTTGTCTGGTTTTCAAAGATTAGCCATTATTCGTGAAATGGTTTTAACCTGTTGTTGTGCACTGTTGCTCTTCGTCTGCCGATTTGAATAATAGTATTTACAGGATTGAAAGCTTTTATTACTAGATATGGACCTAGCCATATCTGGGACAACTTGTGTTTCTTAGCCGGATTTTTCAGTAGAACTTTTTCACCTGGCTGGAATGTAACCGGACGTGAATGCTTATCATAGTATAGTTTTGACTTTTCCTTAGCCTTAAACAGATTTTTTCGGGCGATAGCATACGTTTTTTGTAATTTGTATTTAAGGATGTGATAGTAACTTTCGTGGTTGTAAATGGGTTCTGGTTCTCTTCTTAGATTTGATGGTACATCCGCTGTAAACCCAAACAAACAATCCATTGGAGTGAGTTTAGTGCCATCATGTGGACTATTATTGTATACGAAAGCCGCGGTTCTCAGGAATCGATCCCAAGCCTTTGGATTTTCAGACACAATAGATCTTAAATACTCCACTAGAGGTCTGTGGGTACGTTCAAGTGCGCCGTTGGATTGTGGATGATAAGCGGAAGTCTGTAATTTTTTTATTTTCAGGAGTTTACAGACGCGTTTAAAAAGATCGCTTAAGAAGTTAGAACCCTGATCAGTTACTACCTTTTTAGGAATGCGGTAACGAGTAATTATCTCGTCGAAAAATATTCCTGCTACCGTTTCTGCTTCGCCATTCGGCATGGCATAACAATCTACGAATTTCGTCAGATTGTCTTGGAATGTCAAAATGTATTTGTTGCCTGAGTGTGTTTCTTCAAGAGGACCTACTATATCCAAATAAACTTTCTCGAATGGCATTAGAGCGGTATCTGTTATGACCATTGGCATACGATACCCCGGGCTAGCCTTCATTTTCTGGCATTTAGAACATTTTCGAATATATTTCCTGATAGAACTAAGCATGTTTTTCCACTTATATTTCTTTTTTATTCTTTTATAAGTTTTGATTACTCCTTGATGACCACCAAATGCGGAGTCATGGTAGTCCTTTAAAATTATTTGAATTTCTTCAGGGTTGGAAATAATCTCAGGTAATTGATTTTGGGAATTTATTGAATTACTATTCGAAGGTGATTTGTCGTGCTCAAATGTATTGGTTTCAGGTTGGTTGCTTTCAGTTGAGCCAATTTCTACTGAATCATCTTGGGAGTTCTTTGAATATTTTCGAATTTTTCGGGTTCTTTGGTTTTGTGTTATATTTTCAATATTATTTTCTGTCTCCTTCATTTGCGATCTCGTAACAACATGGCATCGTGCTTGCTTATATTTTGATGGTTGCGGAGAGTTAGAATCATCGTTGTCTATATCAGAATCTATACGGTGATGTACTTGAGCTTCCACAATGATTGAATTGGGATTTGTTTGGTTTATTTGGGCAGGTATTCGGCTAAGGGCGTCTGCATTAGTGTTAAATTTTCCAGGCTTATATTCAATTGTGTAGTCAAATTCCGAAAGTTTATGGTGGAACCTGACTAATCTCGAAGTTGGATCTTTTACATTGAATACACCTTTAAGGGGTTTGTGGTCTGTATAAACCGTGAAAGTTCTCCCTTGTAGGTAACACCTGAAGTTCCTGGCGGCCCATACAATAGCGAGCAACTCTTTCTCTATTGTGGAGTATTTTTGTTCCGCCTTATTTAAACTTCTACTTGCATACGCTATTGGCCTGTCTGTGCCTATTTTCCCTTGGGATAAAACAGCTCCCAACGCTTCATTGCTAGCATCTGTTGTCAAATTAAAGGGTTTGGTAAAGTCTGGATATATGAGTAAAGGAGGATTTACTAGGGAATTTTTAATTTTATCGAAAGAGTCTTGGCACTTTTGAGTCCAATTAAATTTGACGTCTTTCCGTAATAGATTCGTTAGTGGCCTGGCAATTTTTGAAAAATTCGGAATAAACTTTCGATAGTAGTTGGCCAACCCAAGAAACGATTGAGTTTGTCTCACAGTTCGGGGTTGAGGAAAATTTTGAACGCAGCTTGTTTTACTGGGATCTGGAAGTGCTCCTTCATTCGAGCATTTGTGTCCGAGGTAAATTACTTCTCTGCGAAGGAACTGACACTTTTCGGGTTGTAATTTAAGATTATGGGCTCTAAGTCTGTCGAATACCTTAGCCAATTTCTCGTTATGATCTTGTAAATTTTTTCCATATATTACAATATCATCGAGATAGACAAAGCATTCTAATCCTTGGAGACCCGTTAGAATGTAATTCATTAGGCGCTGAAAGGTCGCAGGTGCGCCTTTCAGCCCAAATGGCATTCTCTTAAATTCATAATGCCCGTAAGCAGTACTGAACGCAGTTTTAGGTCTATCCCTTGGATCAACAAGTACTTGATGATATCCGCTTGCAAGGTCCAGTGTAGTAAAATAGCGCGAGTGCCCAAGTTGGTCTAGTATATCTTCTATCCTGGGTAGTGGAAAGGCATCCCCTATAGATTTTTCGTTTAACTTACGAAAATCTACTACTACCCGCCAACGTTTATTGCCGTCTGGCCCAGCCTTCTTGGGAACTACCAGTAACGGAGAGTTCCACGGGCTTTTACTTAGTTGAATTATGTCATTCTCTAGCATCTCTGTTATTTGCTCATTTATGACTGCCCGATGTGTCTCTGGGAGTCTATACATTTTTTGGTTTATGGGTGGTTGATTATATAATGTGGGTATGGTATGCTTTATAGTGTTAGTGCACGTTAGCCTGTCTCCTTTTAGATAGAAAAGATCATTATATTTATAGCATAGTTCAAGAATTGATTTTTCCTCTTCTTGATTCAAATTTTTATCCAACAGTAATTCTCTACGTAAAGCCGCGAGTCTATCTTGATTATAATGTTTAATGCGGTTTACGTTTACCGAATATGGATTGGAATTTAAATCTGTTTTATTATTTTTGTGTTTGTAGTAGCTACTGTTTTGTGCACGAGAGAAAGATGGACCACCTTCTTTCTGAGAACTTTGGGTATTATTGTCGTCCAAAGATAAATAGAGAGGTTTAAAATAGGCTTCTTTCTGAAAACTTTGGGTATTGTTGTCGTCCAAAGGTAAATAGAGAGGCTTAAGAGAGGCTTTTTTCTGAGAACTTTGGGTATTGTTGTCGTCCAAAGGTAAATATAGAGGCTTAAAATTATAATAATTAATTGGAACTAGAGTAAGCGTTAGGTTCTTTAGGTACACTGGTTGCGTGTTTACGTTTAGAACTGCTATTGGTATAAAACTTCTATGAGGACTAACTAGGCAATTTGCGACAAATACTCCTTCTTTAATCTCCTGAGACAAACAGACCATTTCCTGGTCTAATTGTAATGGTATACTCAGTACCATTTGAGATCGAGGAGGTATTCTATTGGATCGCCGAAGTACAACTTCATATTGCCTACTTTCGTCTTCATTCTTGTTTTTCAAGGTACTCGAAATTTCTTCTATTTGAGGTAAGGAATTTTTGCTATTGGGTGCCATTGAAGTGGTAGCAGAAGATTTAAATTGCTCCTCTATTTGATCCCTTGGTATTTCCTCCCCATCTTCTGTGGATGTTTCGAGAGGTACCGCGAACTCAATAGGGTTGGTTTCCGTGCGAGGAAACCGGAGTAATTTGTTAGGGCCTTCTATATTGCAATTTTTTGCAAGAAAGTCATTACCTAACAGCCCATCGTGAGAGAGTTGGGCGTTATCTTCTACAACCTGTAGATGGCATGGGATACTGCGGCTTAGTAAAAAGTTGCCTTGGCAGCTACCCAATGTTTCTCCATCTCCAAATGGAGTTTTCAGAGTGACCTTTTGACTCTGTTCTATACGTTCTGGCGTATCAAGTGCTTTCTGTTTTATAAGACTTACTTCAGCTCCAGTGTCCACTATCAGCCGAACGGCTGTGTTTTTGCTTATGTCTAATGGTAAATCTACCACTGGAACGTTTTCTCTAGTATCTTGTTTTTTTGTTTGAAAGGACCCTGAAGTAATTTGCGCCGTTCTATTCAATGTCGAGCCGGGGATTTTTCGGTCGACAGTGTGCCGTTTCCCGAATGTGTGGCCTCCCATCGTTGTTTCTGCTGACAAGTGGACACGATATGTCCTCTTCTGCCACAGAAGTCGCACATATTATGTATGTGATTAATTCTTTGCTCCTGATTTGCAGATCCCCACCGAACATTGTTACTCGTGTTTGCATGTTCGGGTGGTGCCTTAGCATTTTGCTTGCAATGTTGGGCATCATGGCCCTTTATTCTGCAGTTAATGCAGAAAGGCGTATTCTTACGTTTTAGGCACTCGTCATACGTGTGCCCTTTGAAATTGCAGTAGCTACAGGTGATCTTATTTAAGAGTACTTTTTGCTTGTCGTACTTTCTTTCTGCCTGTTGCTGAAAAGATTTCTGGTAGGGAGGTGGGCTTCCGGAAGATTTCCTTGTCACAGAGCGCCAATTATGTTCAGGGATTTCGTCGGTACTAAAGGGTGTCGTGCCCCAAAAGCAATTAACCATAAAACAATTAAAAACGCTCGAATTACTCGTCTATAAATATTTATTTCACGCAGAACTGACCTAACTTAATACATCATTCACCAAAAGCTAACCCGAACCGAACGGTAACTTGACACCTTCAAACAAAAGCTAACTATCGACTGAATACTTCACGGCACTCGCCAGACCAGTCATTGGTCTTTTATGCACCAATATTCGGAAGTAAACTTTACTAACAACGCGGATGTAAACAAACGACAACAACCTTGTCGTTTGTTCTACCGGTTGCAGCACCTGAGTCGCTTAGTTGTAAACAATCGCTTTACATAATAATTACCATGCGAGGTAAATTATTATCGTAATCGTCGATTGCTCCACTAAGCGCTCATCGCCGCCAGCTGTTGGGCTAATCAGCAAAACAACCGACAGTTGCAGAACAATACCATGCGAGGTTATTGTTTAGCAATTGCTGATTATTTCGCCGTAATGCCCTTGGCTGTTGGAAGAATCTTCCGTATATTGGGCCATCACATCCCTCCCCCCTTGGAAAAACTAGTTTCCGCAGGGAACTAGATCTGGAAGTGCAACAGTCTTAAAAATTGAAAATATTTTTGGTCTCCGTTCGGTTCAGATTGTTTTACATTTTTCTTACATATAAATATAAATCTTCTGATTTATCTCTTCTTACATTTTTATCTTTTTATATGGTTTTTCTTTCTTACCACTTGTATGCTATCTTTTCTTACTTTTCGATTACACATATTTATTTTCACTTACAATTTTTTAATTTATCTGTATAACTCTTTTTAACATATATTTCTTTATTTTTTTTTTTTTACTTTAGAAATCTTTACTTTTGTTCTTTTCTTTTTCTTTTCATTCTTGTCTTCTTTACAACTTTCTTTCTTTAACTCCTATTTTTTTAAAAAAAAACTTTGACCATATATTCTCTTTAAATCTTATATTTCTTCTAAATTTTCAATCTTTTCTTAACTCTTATTTTTAACAACCTCTTCGTTTGGTTTTCAACACTGTTAACATATTATTTTCCTTTATATTCATTAATTTTTCGTTTTTATCTTTCTTGAGTCTACTTTTTAGTTTCCCATCTCTAAGTAATTTCTATTACATTAAAATTTTATGATTAACCTATTGTACTCCTTAATTACCTTACACGTATTACATTGTTAGAAATCATTACTTACTGTATAATACTATATAATAACAAAAATCCAAAAACACAAAAATAAATTCCTTTTACTATAACTTATATCAACAAATCTCTCTAATGATTACAATTTTATGGCCTTGCTTCGCTTTACCTTGCTTTCTATCTACACGGGTTGCTCCCTATATTTTACAAAACTATCCTATCACTTCTATTTATAAATTTTCTACTACCCTAATGTGGTCACTCCAACTGTACCAGTTGTTTTTTCACGACGTTTGGCAGGGATGTTGTAGGTATATTGGCTGTTGTGGGGATGACCTCGATGCTAATGTTCGGTTCTGCTTCTTCCAGCGATGACTCCTTTTGCATATTTCGGACTGATTTAGACATCTGGATGGTCGGCAACCTCGACAGTCGACTGGTGCTCTTTATTGTCTGTATTTTCTTCCAATGTCTCAGATGGATCAAAATTCCTGCTAATATTGCAAGAGTGACGATGCATAAACACCCCGTAATTGATGTAGCTGCTAGATGTATATGATGAGGAATAACTTGCCTGATGGTTTCCTCCTGCTTAATGGCTTCCTGGACTCTATTTATATCAGCTTCTTGATCCCTCCATGCCTGATTAAAGTTGTCGGTTGCTAACAGCTTCACTTCATTTTTTTTATCTTCTAAAATTTCTGATTTCCGTGATTTGGTTTGCATTGTGATGACATCCCAGGCTGGAAGCTCTGATCTAGTTGGCTGCCAAAGTGTTATGTTGCGCCTCGCGCTGTCCTCTGAGTATATCAACCAATCTCCTATCTGCAGATGGCACTGTTCCTCTGTAGTTAGCACACCTGTGGATGACAGCTTTCCTATCGCAGTTGGCATGTTCCTGCAATTTACCTCCAGCTTAGTCTCATCAGACATCACGAAGAGCCAGTGATTTTTAGTCACCATTCTAACGAGGCTATTCCATTTTGGAACTATTCTTTCTTTGCATGCCCTAGTGTTTACATTAAAACTCCGGAAAAGGTTCAGTACACAGTTGTCTCCTATGGCAGTGATTGTTGGACCCAGCTGTGGACACAGTAGTTGTGGATTGTCCGCGCTGGTCAAGATCTTCTGGCATTTGTTATGTTGCGGAAGACTCAGCAGCACATACTGTCGCTCGTGGTTGTTTGCTGCCACGAATTCAGCGTCAAGTTCATAAATGTGAAAGCCTTCCTCACCTACTGCTGCCGGTATTGTATATACTTTATGTAGATCAAATGATGTTCGTTGAGGTTGAGGAATCTCAATTTTAACCAAGATTTGTTGATTTATTTGCAGAGCCTCTACCTTCGCAATCTGATTTAGAATTTGAAAATTTTGAAATCTCTCATCCAGGTCCAATTGTCGTGTGGCATTACGCATGATTTCCGTTATCTCCTTCGCATGGATTATTAGTGGGTGTAGCTTTCCCATGCTTAGTGAGACCAGAATATCTGATAAAGTATCTAAAGAGTCACTGATTTCTATTAGCTGGAGAATCATCATTGTAATGATTTCGTTCAGCTCTAGTCTCAGCTGTAATGCGGTTAGCTCTTCGCTTTCATTTCTCTGCATTTTTATGATAGCTGAAATCTTATTTTTCAACTCCTCTCGTTCTATTGCCGCTTGAACCCGCGATACGTTAAATAGGTGCAGGGTTGATTTTACTACAGTAGTCTGTTCTTTGAGGAGGTTAAACGTCCGGTTCTCTTTTCCGTTTATCTCGTCTAATGATGCACGTATCTCTTCTGAATCTGCGTGATCCATCGTTCCGAATAGAGTCTTGAACATTGAACCTATTCCATCAAAGAAGGAACGTTTTTTGCGACGAACTGTCTCTTCTTCGTGCGTATGATGGGCTAGTTCCTCATGCTGTCGTTTGATTTTAGCTACCCAGCTTCTTATTTCCTTTGCCGCTACCTCGCATTTGACTATTCCGGAATGACTGATTTCGGCACATAGTCGCGTGATGAGATTGCTGCAGTTGTTGGCGAATACAAGCTCGTTCGATAAATCAGGTACCTCTAGTTTCGACAAGATGGTCCAATGCTTGGTATAAAAGTTGACCTTCCCTATTTGTTCAAATAGTACTCCGGAATCTGCTATCGGCTGTATGGTGTAGCCCACATTCTCTGCATTTATGACCGCTCTACATGCCAAGATTGACACAATTACCGTCTTCATGGTGTTGGAGTTCCTGATTACTACTGAAACTTATCTCTACTGTAAACTACTGGCAACCTCCTTATCCTATTTTCTTATTCGCAAGGTGTATTATTATTTTTTTTTTTTTTTATTATTGTATTTGAATTTTACTAATTCTTAGGTATACATATATTTTCCCAAGACCTCTTTACTTTTTTTTTTTTAAACTTATTCCACCTCTTTCGCCTTTTCTTCTCCTAACAACACCAAACGCTTCTCGTGCTGGTATTGGCTCAACCTAGACGGATAGAAACAAAAACTGCTGCGACCCTCAGTTCCTATTGCGTCTCTGGGTTTGTGGGATGTTATTTCTGGAAAATTTAAATTGATTAGTCATCAATAAAAGCAAATTGGATGTCAAATTAAAAGGAAATTAAAATTAATCTTGAAATTTTTTCAAGCGATTCGCGTGTACCCGCTTGAGTTTTCTGCCCTGGAGTATTGTTATATTCTCCGGGTTGTGTATGTATATTATCTCGTAGGGTCCCTTAAAAATTGATGTTAATTTTCCAGTCCGCGCTAAATCCTTGACCAAAACCTTGTCTCCTACATGGAGAGGTTCTATCCTAGTTGATCTGTCGTAGTACCTTTTTGCCGTGAGTTTACTTTTCTGTAAATTCTTCCGAGCTAATTCGAAAGCTCTCTGTAATTTAAACCGCAGGACAGCATGATACCTGTCGGCATTGTACACTGGCTCTGCTTTACGTTGCAAGGTACTAGGAACTTCGGATACAAACCCGAACAAGGTTTCCATTGGCGTCAGTTTGGTACCCATATGCATTGTGTTATTATAAGCATGCGCTGCCGTCCTCAAAAATTCGTCCCAGTTTCTAGGTTCCTCATCGACAAAACTCCTCAGATAATTGGCAAGTGTCGAATGCTGCCTTTCTACTGCATTTGACTGAGGATGATAAGCGGTAGTTTGCAGTTTCTTAATCTTTAGTAATTTGCACAATGCTTTCATGACTTCGCCCGTAAAGTTTGCACCCTGATCTGTTACAAGCTCTTTGGGTAATGTGTATCTACTAAGTATTTGTTCGAATAAGGCCTGGGCCACGGTATTCGCCTCTTGATCTGGTATTGCTACAAAATCGACGAA
This sequence comes from Dioctria rufipes, assembly GCA_963924295.1. Taxonomy (NCBI): domain Eukaryota; kingdom Metazoa; phylum Arthropoda; class Insecta; order Diptera; family Asilidae; genus Dioctria; species Dioctria rufipes. The sequence goes on along the minus strand of OZ002744.1, from coordinate 38,982,961 downwards.
CCTAGTGAGATCATCCATCATGGACAAAATATACTTATTTCCGTTGTGACTTGTCGGCAGCGGGCCAACTAGATCAACGTATACTTTATCGAAAGGCTTCTCCGAAATTTCTGTTATTACTAACGGCATTTTATTGGTCTTAGAATGTTTATTTCTCTGACATTTCGTACAGCGCCGAACATGTTTAGAGATATCATTCTTCATTCCCCTCCAATGAAAGAAACGCTTTACCCTTTCCAGAGTTTTGTTCCTTCCGAAGTGTCCCCCGAACCGTGAGTCATGAAAATCTCTCAATATAATCCCTATGTCCCCTGGGTCCGTTATATACTTGGGTCTTGTGTTTTTCTGGAGCCTTATTTCTTTTATCTCAGACTCATCTATGTCATCCCATTCCTCTTCGGATTCTCGAGAAGGCTGCTTTTTCTGGTTTTCTTGGTCTTTCTTCCTTCCAGCTTGCGCTCGGGTAATTGCGAGGCACGGGTACTCCCTACCACACTTGTCTTCATCTTGGTCTGTACCTTGGGGAATTCTGCTAAGTGCATCTGCATTGCCATTTTCTTTTCCCTTCTTGTAGACAATCTCAAAATCATACTCCGATAGTTTTTGGTGGAACCTCACCATGCGAGATGTGGTGTCCTTAACCTTAAAAATTCCTCGGAGAGGTTGATGGTCAGTTATAACTTTAAAATGTCTCCCAAGCAGGTAGCATTTATAATTACGTACTGCCCATACAATGGCTAGCAATTCCCGTTCCGTGGTGGAGTAATTTTTTTTCGGCTTGGTTCAACGTGCGGCTGGCATAACTCACCGGCCTACCTTCTTGTTCCAAGACCGCTCCGAGTGACTCCCCACTTGCATCCGTGATGACTGTGAAGTCCTTATCAAAATTCGGGTAAGTTAATACTGGTGGTGATGTTAGAGCATCTTTAATCACCTTAAAGGAATTCTCACATTCTGGCCCCCAATTGAACTTCACCTTTTTCCTCAAAAGGTTATTAATTGGGGCCAAAATCTTTGAAAAGTTAGGAACGAATTTACGGTAGTAATTTGCCAGCCCCAAGAAAGACTGGACCTGTCTCACTGTTTTTGGTCGTGGGAAGTTTTGTACCACTTCTACTAACCGTTTGTCAGGTTGTACACCCTTCTCTGAGCATACATGCCCAAGGTATACTACCTCCTTTTTCAGGAATTGACATTTTGTAGGTTGTAGTTTCAAGTTATGTTCTCTAAAACGTTGAAATACTTCCCGTAGCTTTTCATTATGCTCATCCAAATTTTTCGCAAATATTACTACGTCGTCAAGGTACACAAAGCATTTAATACCCTGAAGGCCTGTTAATATCCCGTTTAATAAAGATTGAAAGAATGGAGGCGCTGTTTTTAACCCGAATGGTAATCTCTTGTAATGGAAGTGGCTGAAATTTGTGCTAAAAGCAGTCTTTTCGCGATCTGCTGGGTCCACCAATACCTGATGGTAACCATTGGCAAGATCTAAGGTAGTAAAGTACCTGGAATGGCCCAGCCTGTCCAGGATATCCTCAATCCGTGGTAGTGGGTAAGAAAAGGGGATACAGACTTTGTTAAGCTCTCGAAAATCCACGCACAGTCTATACTTTCGCTTACCTGCTTCGTCAGTTCCTTTTTTCGGTATTAATAGCACTGGAAAATTAAAGGGGCTATTGCTATGCTCAATTATGTCTTCCTCTAACAGCTTTTTAAGTTGATCCTGGCATTCCTCTCTGTGGGCTTCAGGCATTCTGTATTGTTTTTTATTTATGGGCCCGGTATTAGCCATCAAGGGGAGTTTGAACATTTTTGTTGGTGTGTATGTCAACTTATCTCCAGGCAAGTGAAAGATATCGCTGTATTCGTAACAGATTTGCATTACTGCCTCTTTCTCTTCCGAATTCAGCCTTTCCCCCAGCCCCACAGACTGTTTCATCAACTTAAGCCGTTGCTGATTTATTTTTAATGAACCTGGCTCCTTTTTCAGTGGCTTCACCAGATACCTATCTAACTTTTCCAGCTTGGGTCTAAAATTAACAATTTCAACTGGCTCCGTCCTGGCGTTAACGATACCTACATATGCCTGGCCATTCTTTGGTCTAACAATAGTATTGCCGCAGTATATCCCCGGACTGATTTCCTCTGCCATACAAACCAGTTCATCGTTACTTTCTACCTGAATTTTTACCAGTTGTTCTGTTCTTGGCTGTAAGCGCATCGCCGCTTGCTGTGTACCTGTGATCCTAAACGCGTGCTGCCTTGCTTTTGTGCCATCACTACAGCAAGGTCTTTTACCACCTGAAGCTCCTGCACAGTTAGTGGTCGGAAGAGATTGAATTTCGACCGCCGTCAGCGGATAGTCCGCTTCCTTATCCCATTCCTTTATTTTCTTTGCCTGTGGTTGGCCCCACATTTCCTCTGGCCATCTTGCCCCTTCTTCTTTCTTTGTTTTTATCTCTATGCTATGTGCTGAAGCCAAGGCACATTCTGGCCATTGGAGCCCTGGACTTTCCGCTACCGGTATATTCCTAATCTCCTCTTCTTGGATATTCGTATTATCTCGCGTTTTTCTCGCTTTCTGAGACTGTCCTCGAGAGCCAAGATATTTGCTTATATTATTGGACGCTGTTTCCACACTGGTTATAATATTCTTCAAGGCGGCGATTTGATCCACTATTCTTTGTTTTACTTTACTTGGGGGAGTTCCCTTGAGCTCTAATATTTCTGGCTTGTACACCTTTTCCTGAAGGCATTTCTCCCTTGCTAAGGTAATGACCGTTTCTTTACCTGTAATATTTCCAAAAAGAGGTAATTTCGTCTTGCGCTCATCTGCTCCTTTTATTACCAGTTTCTTATTGACACAGTCAATTGTAGCCTTGTCTCTTAAAAATGCCATTCCCAATATGCCGTCCGCAGGTATCGAGTCCGTTTCCTGGATTGTATTGAACTCGCAAGTCTGCACCTTATTTCCCACGCGCATCTTGGCTTCGCAAGTTCCTATTGAGCTTCTTTGAGCTCCAAACAAGCCGCCAATTATTATTTTCTTCTGCGTTTGCACTGGTGTATCTTTTCTTACCCGATTTATCTTAACTAAATTGCATGTAGATCCCGTGTCTACTAGCAATGATAACTTACCTTCTAAACCTATGTCGGCTTCGACCGTGATGATGCAGTTATTCATTAGACTTAATTCCATTTCATTGCTTCCTACTCTAGATACGCCTACCCTCTCCAAGACCGTTAGTGGAAGGCAGCTGGGGGAAAGCTCCCCAGCTGCCGCTCCCCGTTTCCCAACTGTTGCCCTCCATGCTCCGCTAAGTATTTTTTAAGACAGTTTGCGGTGCAGTGATCGCAGGTTTTGCAGAACTGACAGAACAGAACCTCTGTCCCCGGTTGGAAATTAGGAATATTGACTGATGCATCTGCGAACCTAACATTTTGCTTCTTGCAACTGAGTGTACCATGTCCATAGTTGTTGCACTTAGTGCAGTAAGGAGGCTGCTTTCCCCACTGGCATTCTTTAGCCATGTGCCCAGGCTGACCGCATTTGAAACAATGAATGATCCTGGGCGGGGCTGCCTTCGCTGGTGGTCCTTGATAGGTTGTGGGCGATGCCAGCCTAGCTGTAGGATAAATTTCTCGTCTAGGTTGTTGGGGTCTATCGCAGCTAGCCTCATCTGTTCTCCATCTGTTCTGTGTCCTTATAGTATTGGGCCTCCAGCCCTCCTGTACCCCTTCCGGACCCCTTACTTGAAGCCTTTGAGCATCCTTTTCGTAATATGTAGCTTCCTCCTGTACCCCTTCTAGCGATTCAAATTTCCGACCCGTAAGGTATACTTGAGTCGGTTTAAGCCTAACGCCTGCTTTGAATGTCGCTACGGCATCTGCCTCCAACTCTGCAATCAGACCTCTATCTCCTCCCGGGTATTTTGCCGAGACCGCCGCTTTTATCAGATCGAGCAATTCTTTCATCCGGTCTGCGAACTCCCTGATATCTTCGCCGGGTCTCTGCCTGCATGCCAGCATTTCTGTTCGCAATTCACTCAAAGATTTCTTAGGCATGTAAGCTGATTTGATTACTTGCTGCAAAGAATCGAAATCTTTTGGCTCTTGCGAATTTACCAAGTAGTACGCATCGTCCGATAAGCGATACTTTATACACCTAATGAAGATCTTCTGCTCTTCTTCCGTCAGTCGATCGTGTAGTTCTTTACTACAACTCAGGAAGCGATATACCTCCTTCGAGAGCCTGGATGATCTTTCACCGGATAGCATGGGCACATACTTGGATACTAGATCCATTACCTTTTCGTGCACGTCTGTCATATTGACTTGCTGACTGTTCTCCCCGGATATGTTTCTTTCCTCTGGAATTATCTGGTTTCGTTCACTTCCCTCTTTTCTACTCGGCGCTAACTCCTGTTTCTTTCTTCTACTTTGCTCTGTTTCTGAATGTTGCTTCTGCTCCTTAGGTTGTTCCCAGAATAATAATTTCCTTGGCCTGAACCCCTTACTCGTGTTCGCTTTATTAATATCTTGATTCGGACTTCTCTGTGAAGATCTATCGAGCCCCAGTTCTTTCTCTAGTTCTGCTGTAGCTTCTTCGGCCTCCTTTAGCTGTACCTTTAGCGAGTCTATATTCTTTAAGAGCCCTTTTTTCTCCTTCTGGGTTTCTTCCAATGCTTGTTCTGCTTCTATTTCACGGCTCTGGATAACCTTGAATGCTGCTGTCACAAGTAGATCTAACGCTTCGCCTTTTGTACTTTTTTTAGCACTCTCATTCAGTTCCTCCAGTATTTTCTTTGCCTCTTTTTCTGTCCACCTTTTCCGTAACTCTCCCGTTATATGCTCCTCGATATATTGCCAGTCTTGTTCATAACTCTGCAATATTGTCTGGAATTTCTTAAGTTCCTGTGCTTTCAGTTCTAATTCCCTTTCCTGAGCCTGATAGCGTGCTAATTCCTCCTTAGTTAATACATTGCTCCTACCTGTGGACATTTAAGATATATAACAAAGCTAGCACTATGCAGACATTGATACGCTGCCACGGATCATTCCCCACAACTTCTATCCTTATTGTAAACCCAACTAGACTCAACCTCTTGACCAAAATTATTTTCGATAACTCCGATCCCTATATAAAACAACTGAAATTACCGTCACTATACTCGAGACCGTTAAACGAAATAACGATTAGTCTTCTTACTATCTACTATCCTTAGTCTTCTATTGCCCAACAACAAAATTTACCCAAACGAATCCAATATTTTTTAATTTTTTATTTTTTTATTATCCCGATGCACCCAATGAGAATACAACAAATCATATTTTACTTAAAACTTTCTACCTAATTATCCGCGTAAAACCCGAATACGTTTGTACGACCAACGCCTAAATCGAAACGTGACGTTGAAACTGGTGATATTCTTATTACCAACTTTCACTAAAAAAAAAATCTTGCACCTAACAATATTGCCTCTTATATATTACTCCGAAGTTTTATCACATCTTAAAATTAACTCTGTATGTATGTATGTATGCTTGGAGTAGCTAAAAGTAGCTTTGCTCCCAATATGTGTGTGTGGAGTAGCTAAATTAGCTTTGCTCCCAGTGTGTGTGTGTGGAGTAGCTAAATTAGCTTTGCTCCCAGTGTGTGTGTGTGGAGTAGCTAAATTAGCTTTGCTCCCAGTGTGTGTGTGTGGAGTAGCTAAATTAGCTTTGCTCCCAGTGTGTGTTTGTGATGAGTAGTTGATGAAGATCAACTCCTCAAATAATGTAAATGAGTGTAACTTCCAATTTCACAAAAAAAAAAAAACACAAAACACAAAAACTCAAGTCACTTAATCTAATTCTTCTTAAATGCCTGAAACGTGAAAGAATTAATTTATTTTAATCTCTGAAAAATAAATTTATCAAAAAAAACATTTAGACAATCTTAAAAGAATTTGAAAAAGAAAATTAACCCTGAAAAAAAAAAACACAACAGCAAGAAATTCTCAAATTTCTTACCTAAGTTTACCGGCTGCGCCAAAATGTCGTGCCCCAAAAGCAATTAACCATAAAACAATTAAAAACGCTCGAATTACTCGTCTATAAATATTTATTTCACGCAGAACTGACCTAACTTAATACATCATTCACCAAAAGCTAACCCGAACCGAACGGTAACTTGACACCTTCAAACAAAAGCTAACTATCGACTGAATACTTCACGGCACTCGCCAGACCAGTCATTGGTCTTTTATGCACCAATATTCGGAAGTAAACTTTACTAACAACGCGGATGTAAACAAACGACAACAACCTTGTCGTTTGTTCTACCGGTTGCAGCACCTGAGTCGCTTAGTTGTAAACAATCGCTTTACATAATAATTACCATGCGAGGTAAATTATTATCGTAATCGTCGATTGCTCCACTAAGCGCTCATCGCCGCCAGCTGTTGGGCTAATCAGCAAAACAACCGACAGTTGCAGAACAATACCATGCGAGGTTATTGTTTAGCAATTGCTGATTATTTCGCCGTAATGCCCTTGGCTGTTGGAAGAATCTTCCGTATATTGGGCCATCACAAGGGTACTAAAGTTTCCTTTGGCGGTTCCGGTATTGGAGATATACTACTTTCAGTTTTTATATTATGTCCTCCGAACTCCTTTGTGTGAGGGTGGGAAGATAAATTTACACTCTCGTGTATGGGATAACCATAAGCATTAGCGAAATTTGGAATATTAGGTCTTAGAAAATTGCCCATTTGGAAAGAGTTTGTGGGGTTAGGAATATAGCTTGTTGGTTGAGGCGTGAAAAAGAGTCCTTGTTGCAACCTTTCCATATCTAATGCCTTTTGAATGAGTTTGTCCACTGAATCCTCATTTAAGGTGAGTAGATAGGCTCCTAGATGCGGGTTATATGCACCATTTTTCACTGAAGCCATTGCAAAATCTTCTATTTGTCGCTTCACCATATTGAAATTTTCAGCACCATATTTATTCTGTGCTGCCTCATTACATTGTAACAATAGGCCTTTTAGCCTAGTTGTGAAGGAGTTAAATGACTCGTGCGGGTATTGTCGGCAAGTGATTAATCTATTTATCAGCTCATGGTAAGTCTCACGAGGTAAGTAATTACGATAAAGTAATTGTTCAACCTCTACAAATGTTGTGAGTGAGCTAGATGCGATTAGCTGGTATGCATTTCCTCTCAATCTAGTGGGAAAAATCTGCATAAAAGCTTGCTTTTCCTCCTCTTCTAGGCACTGTTGTACTTGTTTGCAACAGCCTATAAAGGTTTGCAATTCTGTGAGAATTTGGGGACTAAATTCTCCAGAAAACAAGGGCACCATTTGTGCTGTCAGTTTAACTACTTTTTCATAATTCACTGGCATTTTGGCTGGTTGGTTTGGTTGCTTTCTCTGGGAAATATCTGGAGTATCGTTATTAGAAGTAGGCGAGGTTAATGATTTTTCTGTGATTAGGGCGTTTAAGCTATTTCTTCTTACTAGAAAATTAATTAGGCTGTGCCTTCTGAAACGTTTACCTGAGCGATGCTCACGATACCAGTTTACGGAAGGTCGACTTTGGGATGAATTACACTCTACTCTTGGGCTATCTGGAGGACTGGTATTATCAAATGATAATGAATTTATTACCGTCTCAAAGGTAGAGCATGAAGAACTACGGCCAGTTTTAGGCATGAAAGCAAAACCTGCGGATGTTTTTACTCAATATTAGTGAGAGAGATAGAACGAGAGAATAGGTAATTTAACGAGCTTCGATCAATAACCAGAGAAATCAGATTAATTATTTGAAATTTGTTCAATCTTTTTTTTTTTTATATATATATATATACCGCAGTGACTATTACATATATTTTTTTTTTTATGATTAACAATTTTTATTACTTTAATTTATCTTACTTTAACTTGAAGAGACGGATGGAAGAAAATAAAATTTGTTGCCTTTATCCGCTACGCAGATATGAAGTTGTATATCCAAGCTGGTGGCTTCTTTATTGTTATTGAAGAGAGAAAAGAATGGATATTTTCTGTTGTTGGAAATAAGGTGTTCCTATGCACTCGTAGGTTCGAAGATCAAGGTTTTTCAAGGGTTTGAATTTATGTACCTTCCTTGATCCTACCGGCTGCGCCAAATTATTGTTGAGTTTATGAAGCACTTGGGAGGTAGTCGTCCTCAAGTACTCTCATAGGTTCACCTTATGGAGATATTCCAGGTCGAATGTTGATGAATGAAGCCGCAGTAGGTTGAAGGGAGCCGCTTATTAGCTTTACTTCCCTTGGTTCGAAGATGGGAGCCGCTTATTAGCTTTACTTCCCTCGGATATTATATGGGAGCCGCTTATTAGCTTTACTTCCCTTGGTTCGAAGATGGGAGCCGCTTATTAGCTTTACTTCCCTTAGTAAGAACAACTTGAGTTGCTTTGAATGTTACTTGAACACTATTCTTTATTGCAATTCAACATCGTATTTATACAAAAAATCTTACATATAAAATTAACCTTACCTATGCTTCCGTAATGTTTCTGGCCTAACATTTGCTTACCAAAAGTGTAATTTGTATAGGCCAGGTGTATTTTCTTAATTTCCTATTTTGTAATATACAAGCTGCGGAAACTACTCGCAGCTTGTTATTCTTACATCACGGCACTCGTTGCTTTATGCGTATATACATATTTCCCAGCTTCATTGTTTCTATCATTCATACGTACCTACATACATATCAATTCACCAAATGCTTGTAGCTTATCATATTACATCATGTCAATTTGGTCACCTATGCTTTACCGCCGGCGCAAGGTTATCGTATTGCAATGTGCGAATTCTTGCGCGCAGGGGTATTGCGTCACTCGGTCAACCTTTACTGGTTTCCTCAAATGGAAATTGGCGTAGGTCAGTGATGAGTGCAATGACAATAAAATGATGTAGTTAGGTATGTATGTACATGCAATGCATTATTTTTTCTTGATATGAATTATAACGCAATATAGGTATGTACGTATATGCAATGCATTATTTTTTCTTGATAGGAATTATAATGCAATGCATGTAGGTATGTACGTATATACAATATTTTATCTTTTTATTGATATGAATTGATATGATATGATGATATGAATTAATGAATGCATTATAGATGAGTTTATGATATGTAACAAGATGACCACTAATAGTTTTGCTTTCAAAGATGTTGAGAAATCTCTACAAACTTTTAGCGGAGAGTTGGGGAAGGATGTGGCAGAATGGTTAAAAAATTTTACGAATATAGCAATTGTTTGTGAATGGAATGGAGTGCAAAAATACTAGTACGCACAACGCCTACTCAAAGCCGCAGAAAAGCTAGCAATTGAAGCAGAAATTGATGTTCATACCTGGGACAAGTTTGAGATTTTCTTGAAGAGGGAGTTCAGTCAAGTACCGATGAGCTTTTTTGTACATAGAGCCTTAGAAAATCGAAAAAAAAGGTTCCAATGAAACGTTTGAGTTTAAACGTTTTTAGTTTATTTTGTCCGTATTTGACGAAGAAATGTTTGTACGTGTGGACTATTTTATTTGACCCTATAGATCTTCCAGGGCATTGTCAGACCCATACTTTCTTTTGGGGCAAATGTGTGGTGGCCTAAAACAATTCAGGCAACCACCAGAAGAACGCTTGATAAAGTGCAAAGGATGGCATGTTTAGGCGCCACTGGTGCCTTTACATCGTATTCTCAACGTGCACTTGAAGCCATTCCTGACTCACAGGCTCTCTACCCCCTTATTCAGAGGGAAGCAGCGGCTAGTATGCTTCGAAAGGAAAGGCCAGATGAGCGCACCCCTTTCAGGGTGGATCAACTCAGTATCTTCGAGCAGGTCAACATTATCGACCTAGAAGCTCCAATAGATACTATGGCCAAGAGATTTTCTTTTGAAAGAGGTGACAAGGTAACCATAAATGAAAGAAGTCAGATACTTGATAGAGAACTCCAGCTTTCGCAACGGGCTCAAGTATGGTATACTGATAGATTCCGGAAAGACAACAAAGCAGGTGCGGTGGTGGTTGGTCCAGATGTGGAACTATCCATTCCATTTGGTGCCTCACCTTCCATTTTTCAGGCGGAAGTCTATGCTATAGAGGTTGTAGCTCAGGAAAGCCTAAATAAGGGCTGCAAGAACCAATATCTACATTTGCTCAGACAGCCAAGCTGCGATCCTAACTCTTTCCTCTCCAGTTTTTGAGTCGAAACTAGTCTGGTGCTGCTACTCGAAACTCCAACTGTTGTCTAGGGACAACCAAGTAACCTGGGTCTGGGTCCTTGGACATGAAGGAGTGGACAGTAATTAAAAAGCGGACGAAGTGGCTAAAACCGGAGCTGAATGTCCGTATACTGGTCCCTACCCATCCATACCCGACATTTGGCCTACCAAAAAGCCACTTTAGGGAGGAACTGATTAGGTGGGAAAACGAGCAACTGGATCTCCTTTGGCGTAGCGTGCCCGGTATGATGTTAAAAAAGAATTTCAGCAAGACAAGGAGATTCTGCTATATGATTACTTAGGAAAAGCAGCATACTTGCATATGAGTTTAGACACTATCCAAGTTCGGGAGCTGGCGCTGTCCATAGGAAAAAAGTTCAAAAATGTGAGAAGAATGTTATATAGCAGGCTTAGGGTGGTTAAAGGGCTTTCGTCAACGACATCCGTAATTTTCATTGCGTAAGTCTGAAACAACTTCTTTAGCAAGAGCTACTAATAAAACGAATATTTCGAAGTTTTTTGATAATATTCAGAAAGCAGTGATTCAACATAACTTTTCACCGAACGCTACCTCAAACGTAGACAAAACGAGTGTAACGATAGTGCATACGCCTGCAAAAGTTTTAGCTCCAAAATCAATAAGGCAATTGGCTAAACATACATCTTCTGAAAGATGAATCAATAACACTATGATTGAATGTGTTAATGCCATCGGGAATTCCGTACCCCCTTTAATAGTATGGTTTTTTTTCGAAGACAATATGTTAAAGGGAGCATCTCCAGGTACTACTGGCAAATGTATTGGACTGGTCAGCAGAATACAGAAACAGGAAGTTTTAGATCACTTGATAACTTTTGCTAAGCCTTCAAAGGAACACCCAGTTCTTCTTATTATGGACAATCATGATAGCCATATCTCTATGGAAATACTAGATAAAGCCAAAGATAATGGTATTGTACTTTTAACATTGCCCCCTTATACTTCAAATCACTCGCAGCCTTTGGACAGAACAGACCCATTCAAAACAAAGTATTGTAGAACAGCTGATCAGTGGATGTTAAATAACACCTACTACTATATTCGATGTTGTCCACAGGTATACTTGTACCTACCTTATGTACGAAAATGAAAAACTTATTCCTGTTAGGTTAACACGTAAGCCCTCTATGACCACACGCGATACAACTGTCGTTCAAACTGCTGTTGTACAACCGTTGGACCAACAGTTGTATGGTAAACCATACATGATACAACTGTTGTATCGATTTGTTTCGTACATTACCCTTCTTTTCATATTGAGTAAATCTACGAAATAATGTCATCAAAAGAAGAAAATGGTTATGATAAGTTCTTTAGAAAATTATACGAATAAAAAACAAAAAACTATGCTCACTCATTAAATCAAACCGGATCAACGGTTATACAACAAGAACATAAACCGTGCAACGGTTGCAAATACAACAGCGGTATGCCTGAATGCATATCCAACCTTACAACCTAACTACATACAATTGGCTCTAATACCATGCAACTATTGTATGTCATCATAATTTGGCACAACAGTTAGACCAACAGTTGCATTGTATTGTGTGAGCCGCTTTAGTCAGGCTGTTAACTAAAATTGCACTTATTGTAATTTCATTTCAATCGACCACCACTGTTGGAAGCTCGTTCACAATAACTCCAATTGCTAACAACAGAGCACACCTGTTGTTGCTAAAATAATTCTAGGACATTTTAACGGTACTTTTCTTATACTTACGTATCTGCCTTCACCATGTAAACTCTTAATATTTTATATACACCCGATGCAAATACATATCAAGCAGGAGGAGTCGACTAGAGCCCTGAAACTTCATATTAATCTTGGCTGGCTTCATACGGGAACAAAATTTCTACATGAATGCATTTACACTATCCTGAAACATTTTGAATCTAGAGTTATAGACAGGGCAGAAAAGGAATCACATTCCGTGCTTTAACCAATTTGACAAACCCTATTACAATTTACACTGATGGATCTAAAACCGATGAAGGCAGTGGAGCAGGAGTTTCCTGCGAGGAGCCTGAGATTGAAATCGCCATGCATCTTGAAAGCCATGCCACGTATTTCCAGGCAGAAGTCAAGTCCATTCTGGAAGCGGGAAGGTACCTTCTTAACTCAGTAACTGAGAATAAGGAGATATCCATCTGTTCAGACAGCCAAGCAGCTGTTAAGGCTTTGTCTAAACCATTTATAACCCCAAAACTATTAATGGAGTGCAAACCACCCTGAACTCCCTTTCTCGGAATAACAGGGTGATAGTGCAATGGGTTGCGGGGCACGGCAGCGGGAATGAAAGGGCGGTCGAGCTTGCTTGTCTTGGTGCAGCCTCGGAGGAACCTACCTCTACATTCGGAATTGCACCAAAACACGCTGTCTCAATCATTTCAAGCTGGGTTAGAAGATCCCTCGGGTAGAACAACAAAAGAACTGTGAGGTAAACCAAGCCCAAATCAAACGACTAAGCTCCTAGGACTTAACAAGCCAACCCCAAGAACTCTGGTGTCCATTCTAATTTGACACTCCTCTCTCAGGGGTTACCTTCACAGGATGAGACATATTGATGATCCCACATATAGGAGTTGCGGTGAGGAGTCCGAATCAGTGACGCACTTTCTTTGTCCACTGTCCGGCACTCTCAGGAATATGTTACAGATTCCTTAGCTCACCCCTCCTGAATGAGTTACACGATCCCGGCAAGAAGAGCTGTGGGCCAATACTCAAATTTATAGGAGCGTCCGGTTGGGACCTATAAGTGATCACTCATGGGTCTGGAGGGTGAACAATGGGCCTTGATTTGGCCTATGCTCTAGGGATCCCTCTGGTTCTTAAACGTGTGTTTCAATCTATAAATCAATTTTATATATTGTTGTACCAATGACGAATACTAGGACAATGACGAACATCGTTACATTTACCTTATGTACGTATGTAGGAACCATTCTCCATTTCTCATCTAACCAGACTCGTCTCGTCACAATAAAGGCAATATATCATCAACCAGCTCATTACTATTCATCAAACAGAGTAATTTTTAGCCATTAACAGTCAGTACAGTCGACAAGTAACCGATAAGCGAAAAAGACATAAAGAACTCTCTTGAGTCGAGTGTTAATTTCAAGTCATATAGTAAAACTTGTTATTTTGCTATTATTATTATTATTTTCTCACGTGTAAATGATATTTCGCGTTCTACTTTCAATACTTTTGTGAATTTAATTCGAGTTAATAAAACATTTGTTCATACTTATTTTGAAAGTTTTTTTAACCTTTTATAAAAAAGAACTCCGCTATTTTAACTCCCCCCCCCCCCACCCGACATGTATATTTTACAATTTGTATTTTTAAAAATATAAAATTAGTAAACATTTTGTAAAAAAATGTAAAGAAATTATTTGAACAGCTGTAATTATAAATTTTAATTTGTGGCCAACTTCAGGTTTTAGTTTATTGGCCTATGTCAATAAAACCCTCTGAAAATTTTAGTCGTAGCTTTTCTGTTCACGTAACACTTACACAATAATTGCATAATTAATATAGCTTAAAATTATTATAATACAAAAATTAATATTGTATTAAAATTAAGTGATAGGTCGGTCCTAAATCAACAACAACAAACTTAATATTGTATATTGCATATTGTACTGTACAGAATTGTTATAAATTAATAAATAAATAAAGATAAAAATAAATCCTACCTTATATACCCTCCAGTGACTGCTTGACTCCATTTTCTTTAATGCAGCATCCAAAAAGAATGTTAAAATTTAAAAATATTTTTAAAAATTTCTCATCGACTGATTCATTAAAAAAAAAAAATTAATAATTTCAAAGAGCAAAAAACGAAAAACATAAACTTTTTTTCACCATTCATTTCCGTCATTAAGGACAGAATGACAAAGCTGGGTGGCCTTTTGTATTTGTTTTTATCTACACTTTTGCAACAATAAAAAGGGAGAGAAAAAAATATTTATTTCAAGATTTAATGTTGTGTGCCACAAAAAAAAAAAAAAAATTACTTCCAGCTCGTGTAAACAAACATCTGGGCTCAAACTGTAATGATAAAATCCGCTTACATAAACAACTTTTGGCTATATAAGAAGAATCTTACCCAAAAAAAAAACAATCCGTACTTACCAAACCTCCTCCGAATACGGAGAAGTCCTTTCGATAATCCATTGAATTACATCACTCTTCGGCGGGAAGGACATTGTCGCTGCTGGTAATGACACAACCATCGAATCGTTCTGTTCTGGTCACGTTCTTGTTGATACCAATCACTGCTACACAGCTGGTTGAAGGGGACCAAATGCCAATATAAAAGATTTGACCCGAAGTCAACCAGCTACATACAGAGTTGAGAGTTGTATAGAAATTTGCTGATATTTCCTCCTAACCTACGCAGAAATATCATATGTGTCGTCATCGTTATACATGGTGGTAGTCGTCGTCGTCGTCGTCGTCATATATAGTCCGCACCAATTCATCCTGGTCTCCTATTATAGAATCCTTGTTCACTCTCTGGAGCCGTTTAGTCCAAGACTGCTTTATTATCCCCCCGCCCCCGCTTCCCCATCTTTTTTTCATATACTACATGTACTATAGTAGCTGCTTGCAGATATAGCAGATTTCGTTCTAATTTCGCACAAGCCATTCGAGCACTTCTCGTGTAGTAACAGAAACAACACATTCAGTTGAGAGCGTAATTTACCATTGAGGAGATTACTGTTGTTGGGATTAGGATTGACAGTCGTTGTTCCATCCAACCGACCGACGTCCTCGAGCTTTTTGGCTTTTTGTTTAAAGCTAGCTAGCATTTTACTAGCTGGGAAATTCAATTAATTCCGGCAACCATACACTACCCGAAGCGGATATAGATGCAAATAAATGCCTTGTCCTGAATATAATAGTTGCGCACACAAGAAATATAGTCCACCATATATCCCTACTCCTGATCCTGTTCTAGCTAGCTCGATTTAATGTATGTATGTATGTGTGTACGTGTATATATGAATACCAACACAATTATGCATCTACAATAGTTCTAGTAGCGAAATAAAATCTTTTGGCTTGTTTGATTTTGCGGATTGCAGAGGATTAAACTTGGCACAGAGGTTTGGTAGGTATTGAGCCTTTTGTGTAACGTTTTTCAAAAATACCTTAAATTTGTTAGTAGAATTTTAAAGATTGAGGATGGGTAAAATGCATTCTTTATCTATCTCCCCCTATCTCTACTACCTCTATCTCTATTTTTCTCCTCTATCTCTAATTTATTGCATTTTGAATAGTGTAGCCGTCAAACTTCAAAGGGCACATGATGGTAGTAGGAAAACGTGATGAAAGAGATGAAAGTGACGAGGTTTAATTTTATCTTCTAATTATTTGCAATTTGAATAGAAAAAGTGATTTTTACAGGAAACTAAAATTAACATTTCAAAGGAAGTTATATGCGGATGAAATTCTAATTTTGTTGAAGCGATTGATGCAAAAATCACTGCACATTTTCAAAAAAATAAAACGAAATGGGAGTAATTACTTAGTAGAAAGTTCAACTGCAGTACCTAAATGTTGATTTAATGAAAGAATTATGGCAATGGACTGTATTAGAGTAAAGAATTCGTTTAAGAGGGGAAAGTTTTTATGGTTTTGAAAAAACTTTGGAGATAGAAATGTCGAAGTTATTGTTAGTGAAATGTTGATGTACCTGGACTTCCAAGTTAATTGGAATTCAAGTTAATAGGAAGCGTAGGTAGATTTTTTTTTAACTAATCTTGTTTTTCAAAGTGAGTGATTTGAGGAGACAAGACAAGCTGCTTGAAAATGGTTTGGATGGGCTACAGAGTTTGAAGTTAAGCGTAATTAAATTCGATTTGGAACAACTACCTATGCTAGTCTTTAATGCATGCCACATTGAAACTATATCAGCAAGGGGAATACATTACGTTAGTGTCTCCGAGCTTTACCTTTAGGTTTATCACAGAGTTTTCTTCCTTCCGACTTCTATATCTATGTATGTATGTATGTAAGTGTGTATTTGTAACTAGAAAAGGCATCTGGTGGCTTAAACTATGGAAAGGTTTTCATGAACAAAAATGTCAAAAAATAGATTTTAAAGTAAATATCTTTAGCTCATGAAAACGGCAGATAGGAAAACAAATGTTCATTTAGTTCGAAATCGAATTCGAACATAGGTTTTTCGAAATTCAATACTATGCATTACAAGTTATATAAGGTCTTAAATGAAAGAGAATTTTATTTGGAGAACACGTCTTTTCTAATTATTTCTATTATAATGACTCAATTAATTTCGAAAAGGATAAATATGATATGATAACAAAATTTTATTCTATATCATTTCCAAAAATTTACGAAATTCAAAATATAAATTCGATTTTTACGAATTTTTTTGAAAACATCTAATTTAACTTGGTTAAGATTAGTCTATTAGGCGTAAGCTGTATACAGGGTGTTCCCGTATGGTTGATCCATAGAGACGGAGGTGAGAGTACTCACCTAGAAAAAAAAAATTCTGGAGGGATGGGGGGTGGGAAGACGCATCGTTTCGACGGTAGGGAAGGGTTAACGATTTTTAGTACTGTTTCCACTTTACGCTTGATATACATACATCTTATCATGGCGAGATTCATCTCAGATAATCAGATAACAGCAAATTATCTAAGCTTTCCAATGAATGCCTAATGCAGCCTTCCTGTTATCTTCCATCGTAAATTGTAGGACGTCAAAGTCAAAAATTTGAAAAAAAAAAAATTTAATTTTTCAAATTTTAACGATTTTCCCGCCAAAATACATGATAACTATACAGTTTTTTTACAAGATTTAAAAACCTCGGAATATTACATTTAATTTGACTAACTAAGTGTAACCGTTTTTGAGATATTCCCATTTCTTGGATTCATAATTTTATGAATTTTGCTAATTATGTGTGCATTGCATAAAATTAGGCGCGATTATCACCGCCAGTAGTAAAGATAACAAAATTATATATAATAGAAACGGGAATATCTCAAAAACGGTTGCTATTAAGTAGCTACATGTTTGTAATCAAATTAAAGGTAACATTCCGAGGTTTTTAAATATTGTAAAAAAACTGTATAGTTATCATGCATTTTGGCGGGAAAATCGTTAAAATTTGAATAAATTAAGATTACTTTTCCAATTTTTTTGACTTGGACGTCCTAACACTTACGATGGAAGATGACAGACAGGCTGGTTTGGCAGTCATTGGAAATATTAGATGGTTTGCTATCATCTGAGATGAATTTCGTTTTTGATAAGGTGAACCCCCCCCCTCCCCCCCCCCCCCCTCCTAACTGAACTTTTATTAGCTAGAGTGCTAAGCTTACTAAGTTTTATTAAGTGAAATATTTAAATTCTTTTTTGTGTGAAAGATTAACGAACAACTTTTGTCAACAGAAACTTTCAATACAATTTATAGTTATTCGAAAATGGGAAATAAAATGATTATATAATCCCAAAACACAAAAATGTAATAAACACGAATGCAAATGCAATCGTTTTAGTGCATTGCGCTATTGGAATATGAAGGCCGTTATTTACCAAGAATCGATTTTTACTTTTGTTTTCTGTTAATACGTTTGTTTGCGGTGTAATTTAGAAACATTCTAGTGCGAAATATTGGTAAGATCGAAAATGTACGTAAAAATAAATAAACTATTTCTTACCACAAAATAAATAACAAATCATATAATATTTAACATAATTCAATTGGGTAAGTTAAACTGTATTTTTGTTTACTGCTACAAGTAACTCCTATATCAATAGCTGTGCTAGTAACCCTGAAATGGGTCATGGAAAGAAATCACATATCGGAATTGTGGAGTAAAATCAAGAGAAACAGTATCTCAATTCAATAGAATAAAAGACTGTGGCCATCAATTTCCTGAAACTAAATGACAAATATGGTAGAACAAAAACAGAGTTCAGTGGTGTCTGCCAGACGAATGATTAAACGATTGGCATCTAGTAAGTGTGAAAGCCCAGCAGAAATTCAACGCATTTTAAGTATTAGAGTAGGTGTAAGGCGCCTGCAACAAATTTTGAAGCCAGATAGTAATTTGCAGTATATGTCAAACGGGATCATAAACTTAAATTGACAGTACACCACAAACAACTGTGATTGAACTTTGCTGAGAAGTATACCAATTTTAGGAAGAGGAGTGGACCACAGTACTTTTCAACGACCAAGAAAAGTTTAACGTCGACGAACTAGATGGTCTACAAAGATATTGAAGAAATCAAGAAAGAATGGCAAGAAATTTCGGTGGAGGATCTTTGATGGCTTGGGCGGCTATTGGATATTATGACAAGTCCCCTATTTGTTTTATTTCCACAAAAAATGAACGCCGTAAAATATGTGGAGTTGCTAGATGATGTTCGAATTACATTCGGCGAAACACACGGAACTAAATGAATATTTCAGCAAGATAATGCAGCGGTGGTTACCGCAGGACATGCAAAGGACTTTCTGGAATCTAGTGGAATTCCATTGCTGGAGTGGACACCCTGTAGCCCAATTGAAAAAAAAATGGCTTATGTTTTTATAGACTGATTTTGTTGAGTTATTAAAGAGTATTGTATATATTTCCTATTCAAAGTTCGTTCGCAAATGGTTACTTAACGGTAACAAACGGTTACATAGTTGTAACAAAAATTATATTGAGATAAAATATGATTACAGGAATACTAATCTGATAATAAATGGCTCTAAGATGAGTAACAAAAGATTATATGGCATTTAACCAAGTTGAATGCTTTCATGGTGGTTATAAATGGCTATAAGAGAAATATGGTTACATAGCAGCAGCACCAATTCACATTATAGCCATTTTAACACGACTACTAAGGCGGTAATAAATGGCTGTAAGACCGCCTATAAGATGGGTGAAAAATGGTTAAAAGACTACAAGGTGATAATAAATGGCTAAAATATAGGAACTTTATTGATTCGTTCAAGTTTTCCCATCGAATTTACAACAGGATTGTTTCTTATAATTCAAGCAAAAAGCAAACTCTGTACTAGCTTGACAAAAATCGTCCACTGTTAGGAAAGACGGTAACTCGAAATAATCTAGGACGACAACCAGTAGGCGCCCCAACAATATGTGAATTGCCTTAAATCTCAGCAGATGTCGTACCTATCATTAGAATAGTTACTGTTGTACAATCACTTGTAAAAAGCCATATCGATAAATATACGATTCAAGAAGTTTAAGCAATGCCTCGAATATGAACAGATAATATGACATCGATAACTAAGCCATGAATTATTCTGGAATATTTTTTCAGGGTCTGTAAACAAGTGTAGAGGTGTTGCATTTATTATAAAATGATGAAAAATTGGTTGATGCTATTTTTGTTTTAGTAAGAAGTATTGGAAGATGTTCCTCATTACAATGCTCTGTGAAGACTTTATCTGCATGGGGATGATTAAAAATCGAACGAAATTTATCTAGCAATTTCGTCAACTGATTTGTGACATGTTAGGTCCTTCCAACCAATGAAAAGTTACGATGTGTAGATTTTTCAATATTGAAAGTTCGTGTCTTAGCAGCTTGGAGTTAAGAGAGTGCTTCATGAAGAGTCATTATTAAAATGTTCTATTAGCACAGTTTGTACACTTAAGAATAATATATGGAGCTCTGTGCAAGTATGAATATTATCAGACATGTTTTAATAATGTACTAAAAAAGACAGATATCAATAAATAAAAGTGTGTAGGCTCGAATGGCTTGCATGAAATATCTAAGTTGAACGGCATCAGTATCCGCATTAAGGCCTTCAAATATAATTTTTTCGGAAAATTTTATCTAGTTGACGAAGATTCAAGTTACATATTCATTTTTGACATATTTTATAATTTCTAAACATATAATTTTTTTTTTTCGAAACAATATTTTACAAACAAATTAAGATATAAAAGGCAATTTCATAAATATTTTAAGAAAGAGTCATGTGTTACTATACTCACACACTATTAAATTGGTGTTTTTTTTGGTCCATAAAAGTGCCATTCTTCTGTGATTAAATCCATTTTCTGATTGTTGAGGTCCAATCTGGAAACAAAAAACAAAATAATTAAAATATTTTAGAAAAAAACTTCAGTCTTCGTTATGATTTTAGTAGAATTTCAAAAGTTTGAAATTGTATGTCGTACTTGTATTTTGCGGAGATATGTAAAATTTTCAAAATTGTATTCAAATATGTACGTATGAAATTTGGCAACTTTCTGCCATACAAAACTCTGATTTTTTTTTTCTTTTTAATAAAAAAATAGGACTAACACTTTAATTTGGGTATATTTCAACACAATTTTTACTTGTTCATTTCCCATACACTATGAGAGCAACATTCATAGTTTCTAATATCAAAAATTTGAAATTTGGCACAAATTATTCAAAAATCCTCTGGCAAAAAAAAAAAAGAAAAATAATTGCAATAATCTTCACCTCGTCTTGTGTAACACAAGAAATTTAATTCCAAAGTTGTTCCAACACTAAGCAGCTGCAGCTAGCTATTTTTAGAGTAAATGTGTCGAGAACGTCGCATTCGATTTTACTAAATTACCGGAATAACTCAAATCAGCCGTGAGTAGGGGAAGAGGTTTCCTCAAATCGATGAACTTAATTGACGAAATGAATGGTCTATGGCTAATGTCGATGGAAAAGTTTCCGGGTAAAATCATTTCCCACAGCCAATTAAGCTGAATTTCAAACTCAATGCTGATTTTCCTTCCTTCAATCTGTCGTCGTCATCGTCGTCGTCGTCGTAGTAGTAGTAGTTGGGCTGAGATTTACCGACTCTCACCCTCTCTCTGGCTCCCTAAAATCTGCATATTATCTGTAATACAATCATATAAATTGTAGGTAGATATATGCATGTCAGAGGTATACATATATGCCAAACAGGATATCATATGATATGACGAAAAGCTTTAGGAATTTTATTGATGGAGGCAAAGGACACAATCTATATCCCTCCGGATGTTTGTTGTTTAAGCTCTAGGGAATCTTATCTTAGACGACATAGGTTTTGATTATCAAAAAAAAAAAAAATTTCAAGATCTATTGCAAATCACTTGTACAAAACCGACAATTTGCTGTTGGAAAAGGGTGAAAAATTTATAAAAAGTTTCGACAACCCGACTCGAGTTCAAGTTTGTTTGAATTTTTTCACAGGAGATATGTCGCTGGTTCTTTGCATATTTTCTTTTTCTTTTTAACAGTTATATCCTGGAGGCTGTCCTTTTTTTCTCTGGTATCTTAATTTCATGGACGTTCTTGGATAAGTGGAAAACTTTTCTACCTCATGTAAAGAAAAATGTAGAGAAATAAAAAAATAAATGAAAAATTAAAGACATAAATTTAAAAATTCTGATCTTCTTTAAGCTGGGGCATATTTCGGTATAAATTTATTTTTTAATTTTGCTTTTAGGTACACTTTTATTTATTTATTTTTTGCCAAGGTCATTGTAAACGCTCCCAATCGTTAGTTAAATATTTCCATTCTTGGTTGCCTATTTTTCTCTACTCAATTCATGTTACGACATTATGTAAATCAGAATTGGTCACAGTTTTCATGATGATAGGAGAACGCTTTCTCACTTTATTCCTTCCATAATAAGTAGGACTGTTCTGGGACTGTGGAATGGAGATAATTGACTTTTCGTGAGTATTTCATGCTATTAACAACAGCACAGGGTGATTTCATGCTATTACACATGAATTATTCATTGTGAGCGCGCGATGGGTTCGTCTGATTTTTCTGATTCGTATATTTCGTTTTTACCGAAAGCTGACAGAACATTACATAAGAAGGTAGTCATGAATCCTAATTTGAGATTCTTATAAACAGAAATGTATTTAAAGGCTGTTATTATGTAGATACATGTATTTCGTTAATTTGTCGAACTTTATTGATGTTGGTAATTGAATGAGGTGTTATGCAATAATAAAGTCTTCAGAGAAGATATCTTTTATTGTGCTAATGGGGAATATGAATTATATAATATTCAGACACTCAATATTATTGGCGAATATTAGTAAAAATGTTGACGAATTTTATAGATTCCGTTAATGTATAATTGATTCCAATCTAATCTGGAAGGTTAATCTAAAAGAACGCGTAAATAAGGCCAGTGTGGTATTCTACACGTGCAAGAGAATATTTGGTGGAAATTGGGATTTAAACAAACAGGGTGGTACGTTGAATGTACACAGCCATAGTTCGGCCCATCCTCTGCTACGATTCCCCGGTCTGGTCGACGTCACTGACGAAGAAATGTAACCTGGATGTGCTGTCAAAAATCTATAGAGCCGCCTGTATTGGAATAACTGGCTGTTTGCATCACAACCACAGTGGCACTGGAAGTCATGTTTGACTTATTGCCGCTAGACCTCTGTTGCAAATGTTAAGCGGTAACTAGTGCTGTCAGGCTTAGACCGTAGGGTTCTTGGATGGAGAGGTATTTTGGGCACTCCAATATACTCCGGAAGAGAGACTGTAGTGATTGCATGCAGGGAAGAAACATACCATCAAGTACCCATCTTGGATTTTCTTGCGGGTATCAATGCAATGATGCGCATCAGGAGTGACTGGGATGGGAAGGCGTTGGCCGTAACATTCAATACTTCTATTTTTACGGATGTTTCCAAGACGAGTCGGGCACAGGGGCTGCAGTGTACTCGAGAGATTTCCAGTGGAACGAGTCTTATAGGCTGCCTGATAACTGTAGTGTTTTTCGGGCAGAACTTGCAGGGATTTATCAAGCGGGAGCATTGTTATGCATGTACAGAGAGCCCTAACGGAACATCTGTATATATATATTGATAACCAGGTAGCTATCAAGGTGCTGGATGCTGTACAGGTAAAATCAAAATTGGTGCAATTATGCAAGACCAGCCATGGGGAATTGACTATAAGGCACATGCTGGGTATCTGGCCATAAGGATAAGGAAACGAGATGGCTGGTGAGTTGACAAAAAGGGCTCTGAATTGGATAGCTCCGCAGTGGTAGCTTATGTGAGTATCCCGATCGGAGCTTTAAAGGAGTAAATAATCAGGACCGCCTATCAAATGGCAAGCCGCCGGTGGACCAGGAGATATAGCTGTCATATTGTGAAGCAATTGTGGACTGCATATGATAGGAAAAGGACAAGGGATCTGCTTAATGGCATCAGAACAAATACCAGGAATGTAGTAGTCATATGGGACCATACTAGGAGACTGGGAAAAGCAGCGAACGATTTCTGCAGGAGCTGAAGGACTCGGAAGAAATCGAGTCCGTCCAACGCGTGCTTTGTGAATGCCCCGCTTTCATGAATAAAAGAAGTACGATATCGGATAGTTACTTCTTTTTAAGTGTGGGGGACTTGCAAGGTAATGAGTTCAGATATATCCTCAGTTTTCTGAGCGAGCAGGATGGATCAAGGTAAAACTTCTTAGATATATCCTGAGCTTCCTAAAGGAAGCAGGATCGATCTGGCTTTGAAAGGTTATCCCCCTCTTACCTAAACTAACCTAAGACATGCATATTTACTGGATGTAAAAATTGATCTAAGTTGAGGAACATGGGAATGGGGTCCATGAAAATTTTCCGAAGATTGAAGTATTGGAAGGATTACTACAACATGATCAAGGCATGAAAAATTTTAAATGACTGCATTATTTCCAAGAGAATAATATCAAAGTATTTGACAACCGTGGATATCAAACAAAAACAAGAAGGACGGTATGATTCTGATCTTTCGTCGTATTTTTTGTCGTATATTTTTGTTACATATAAGTTTTTGACATTTCTTCATAAATTTTGTCGTATTTCGGGTTTCTTAATATTCAATTTGATTTATCATTTCCATTTATTACAAAACGACCTAAAAGTTATTTGTAATTAATAAATGTCAAAATGTACATCAAAAAGATTCCCGTGAGAGTGATTCTGATTTTTTAGCATATGTGAATGTCAAAATATACGAAAAAATTTTATGAGCTTTTCTTTTGGTAGCATTAACTGGAAAATGGTACTTTGAATTACAAATGAATATTGTTTTAAGTTTAAAAACTTGTGGCGCGTGTAAAAGGAGGTTAAATATTTACTAAACATAGTTCAAAACTTTTGTCACAGCTCCAGGAACAGTTAACAAAATTTATTTTGCCATTTTGTCGTATATTCTGACGTTCAAAATTTATTTTAGTTGCATATGGTGTTATACGAAAGAGATAAATAAAAAAATAACTATTTGGTGAAAACCGAAGTAGTATGACAAAACTTACGATGAAATGTCAAAATATATGAGAAAAATATACGACAAAAAATACGACAAAAGATCAAAACAGCACCCTGGTTAAACAACGAACAGATTAGTGCTCTTAAGAATAATATTATTAACTTACCGGAGATCCTTACTAGTGTACCACAGGAGGACGAACTGAATCCATTGTAACAACTGGGGAAGAATCTATCAATTAAGTTACTATCGGGCCGAAAAAGAAGGACATTCACGTTTTATATAATTTTTGTAAATTAATGGAAAGTTCCCGAATGAGACTACATATGGAGCCCCAATTACAGAGATGTTAAGATTAATTATTCAACTTCTGGATTACAAAAGACCAGTTTCCGATAATAAGGTGGTTTCATATTGGTGCGGCAATTTTAATATACTATGACAGCATTAGAAAAGGACTAGTAAATGTATTATGGAACACAAGGAAAGCTATAAGGGGTCCTGCCAGGAAATCAAAAGGGTAGATTTGTGTGTGAAGTTCTGCCAGTTTCTAAATAGATATTATGAACCAGTAAACCAAGAACCTACTGATAAAATTTAACGATAGTCCGCTAAACTGAATATGCTAACTAAATCTGAGAAATTATCAAAAATTGTAGACTGGTAGAAGGCATGGAGTTGAACTCTGAACTGACATTATCATCATGCACGAGCCTCACTGTATTATATACGTATAAAGGGAAACAAACATCAGTAAAGTGTTTACATTTCTTCCCTTATAGCTTGAACAGCGGTGGTGACTAATATTAAATGCAGTCAAGATAATTGTTATATTCTAGTGGCTCTCTGTCCTGAATATTGGGAGAAGTGATTTTTACAGGAAAATTCTAAGCGGAATTTTTTAGTGGGTTTATTAGCTGCTACGATGAAAAGTGTCAACCATAAAATTGGGAATTAACTCAAAATAATACTGAACTGTGCGTAAAGAGTGGTTATTACCAGCAGAAAGGTACTAGAGGATATATACGCTTTCATGGTGCATGGTCTTAAGATTGTTGAGGAGTAGTGTGCCTTTTATGAACTACTACGAACCTAGCTAATATAAGCTTAGTACTTTTCACCAGACGACTCATCTTGTTTGATAAATTCAAAACTCGTTTGATATACTCTATTGGAACCATTCTTCAGATTCAAAGCATCTCGCGCTAGCTAGTATACATGGCATGGATATTTACACCTCTAATTGATGGTGTCTTCTGACACACGTTGGGATCTCGAAAAAAAAGTAGCAAGAATCCGCAAATAATGAAGGGGGGGGAGGCTATAGAGATTCTAGCCACGAATCATGGCTATAGTATATTCCTCTGAGTGATGAGGAATTATACGGTACCACAAATGAGCTTCGGTCTTTGAATCTTGTTGAGTATTCCAATATGAGGTAAAGTAGACTGAGGATGAAAGCCATTTGGAAGACCTCCAATTACGTCTACGAAATGTCACGAATGGCTCACTTATCATTTCTAGTGTTTTCCTTCATGGGTTTGGCATTGAGTCTGTGTACTCACCTGAAATAGTACACCAGTTTTCTATCAAGCTGGAATATCATGTGGCTATAAGTGGTCCTTGTAGCTAAGTGGACTGCAGGATGACTTTAGATCAAGTTTTACTCTATAATTAGAACAACAAATTTTTGGCATGCCTATGTGAACTTTGAAAAGTTGAAATTTTGTGGGGAGGTGGGGGAATAAAAGAGCCAATCAATTACCAGGATCTTATCGATTCTTGTTCTCCTTTTCATGAAACAGAGGTTGTCATACGATTCGCTGCAAATGTTATATAAGAACTTTAATTAAAAACGATATTCATAGAAAGTACAAAAAGTGTTGGAAAAACCGGATTTGATAGCTTACAGATGTACAAAACTCTTCTCCGATGGGTCAAAAAGAATGGTAAAAGGTTTGATTTTTGGAGTTGGCCAGGAGAGTTGGGCATTATAGGCATGCTTTCCAAATTCGTAATATCTATCCAGACTATCAATCTTTCGCCAAGTATATCATGATAAATTTTAGGCACCTGTTTTTCTATTTTCAGATGAATTTAAAAATATCTCTTTCCAGAAGTAATAATACTTCATTCAGAGGGCAGAAAGATTTGAATAAATGTAATCGAAGCAAAACATTACATTCGAGCCTTCTTGGGCTGCATTATTGAGATTTTTTCTCTCCTTGCATTAAAACGAAAAAGTTTTAAGTCCTGATCGATATATATTTTGGTCTAATGTACTTGAATTTTCAATGAACTGTATCAGATAATCTAATGAAAGAATTTTAGAGTAAATCTCAGGATCTATTGAAAGGATAACATTAAACAACAGGAGTTCAATGTCAATGAACTTAATCAACACATTGTATCCACTCATAATAATTTAATAGGTGCTGAATATGTTAATGTCATAACTCCTCCTCAGCAGAATCATTTATCTGTATTTAATTTCAAATGTGTTGATATTAATGAACTTCATAAAGTCCTATTTACCATTAAATCAGATGCAGTTGGTATCCTTATATTGGATGACATATTTTACATATATTTAATACGACTTAGACTACATCTGTTTTCCCATCAAGCTGGAAAATACCGACGGTGCTAACAAACCCGAAGAAGTCTGTGATATCTTCCACCTCTGACTTTCGACCTAAAAGTCTTCTGCCTTTCCTGCAGACTGGACAGAGTTGAAGTGGGTCTTCTTGTAATGCTAGATTTTACAAAAGCTGTCGATAGTGTTAATCATTTTAAGCTGATTAATAAATTATCATCAAATTTTCTCTGCAGGTTCGCATTAATGAAATATTCTTTGAAATGTTCCGTTTGTTATCCGGTGTACCTCAGGGCTCTGTTCTGGGTCCGCTATCATTAAGCTTATTTATTAATGATTTGACAGATGCCGTACACTAACATTCGCCTATATGCCGACGATGTTCAATTGTATTCTGGCAGATCAATTGGTCTCATTGATAATTGTCGTATAAATGAGGACTTGGGAAGAGTTTATGGCTGGGCGGTAAACAACGACCTTATGATTAATCCAGACAGGTATCAATGCCTTGTGTCCCGCTATGATTCCTTCAAAGCATATATTCCCCCCGTCTTTCTCGACGGCTATGTTTTCCCTTACATTGAGCAGGCTACAAATTTGGGGAGAAAGATCAATTCAAGATAATTAGGCTTTTGTGATCACATATCTGTCCTGATTGGAAAAATTTATGGTAAATTGCGGTGATTATGGCTGTCTAACCATATTTTAAGCGGCAGCATCAAACTGAAACTCGTCAGAGCCCTGATCATACCCCATTTTTCCTTTGGAAATCTGATTTATCCATTTCTCGATTCATGTTTGCATTGCAGACTGCATTAGATTTGTTTTCGGTCTTCTTTTTTTTATAAATTAGTACCCAGCGATGTTTCGGATTATTTGGCTGCCTACATTTCTCTTTCCATCAATCATTGCGGAACTATAACATCTTGATTCTGCGATTTAATGGGCGAGTATTAGAAGGCTGTTACTTTATTATATTGCTCGTAGTTGAAATAATTTGCCGGATAGAGTGAGGAGTGAAGGTACAGTTGAAGAGTTCAGAACGCTGCTTTTACTCCCATATACACTGTAAAAATATAGGACGATTACCTAAATTTAAGGCACATTTTTCCTAAAATTAAATGTCAGTTTCTCTGATATAAACGGAAAATCAGTTTAATTTCTCCAAATCAATTGAACATTTAATGGATGTAGGTATTTAGCTCCAGAAAGCCTAGATAGTACGTAAAATTCTCGAAATGTTAAGCCTTCTCAGTTAAAAGGAAGAGAACACTCAATAAATTAAGTATTATTCTACATTCGGAAGAACCTATACATTTTAGGGATAATGAATAAAAAGAGATTACTCTTTTGGACTTTTTACCGGGTTAAACTTAATTTTCTTCAAGAAAGAATTTTTTGGGATATCTCCGGTATATAGCAAAAGCTAAAAAATGTTCTAATTTGTTATTTCATCACACAACCCATTAATTTTTGATGACAAGTTTCAAGTCTTGGTTTGACTCATCAACAGGTCCCAAATAGCGAAATTGGGTGATTAGAAAAACAAATGAAAAAATGAAAACAGAAGAA
The DNA here is from genome assembly GCA_963924295.1 of Dioctria rufipes. Classification (NCBI taxonomy): domain Eukaryota; kingdom Metazoa; phylum Arthropoda; class Insecta; order Diptera; family Asilidae; genus Dioctria; species Dioctria rufipes. The sequence continues at coordinate 38,954,235 of OZ002744.1, read as the reverse complement.
AGAAATGAAAAGTTTAAGAAAAATAGAAAAAAAAAAAACAATTTTTTTTTTTTTTTTATTTATTAAAAAAAAAAAAAAAAAAAAAAAAAAAAAAAAAAAAAAAAAAATTTAAAAAATTTTAAAAAAACAGATTCATTCGAAGCGAATCGAACCTGTATACGCCACGCAGTGGGCTGAAAAATGAAGAAGAAAAAGGAAGAAGAAGAAGCGTTTCGTGTCAGCAGAAAACCTTCCACTCATCGGTGCAGCTTGGTTTTCTGCCTGCTGCAGACGCTTGAAAATAGATCAAACCGATCTCTTCTCATATAAACTCAGAATAAATTCTGGGTGTGAATTATATGAGGAAAAAAAAAAATTGTTTTTTTTTCTATTTTTCTTAAACTTTTCATTTCTTTCTTCTGTTTTCATTTTTTCATTTGTTTTTCTAATCACCCAATTTCGCTATTTGGGACCTGTTGATGAGTCAAACCAAGACTTGAAACTTGTCATCAAAAATTAATGGGTTGTGTGATGAAATAACAAATTAGAACATTTTTTAGCTTTTGCTATATACCGGAGATATCCCAAAAATTCTTTCTTGAAGAAAATTTTAGGGATAAAAACTTATTTCCCTAAGCTTTCCCTAATCTTATCGAAAAATACCTAAGTTTAGTTGCACAAATTGTTGCCACTCACTTTAGGGAAATTTTTTTTACTGTGTACCTTAGTGGTGGTGGAATTACTTAGTATAAGTAATATTATTTATTTTATTTCAATTTTTTCTCTTTCGTCTTATTTCATAATTTTTATTACTACTATCAGTTTTATTGTTATATCGATTGATCTCCGTTTTTTGTTTTTTTTTTGTATAATGTACTTTAAAAAATTAATAATCTTGTGTACTTTTCCGAAGATAAATGAAATGAAATGAAAAAAGTAAGACGAAATAATACCATAAAAAAATCAAGACTCGAAGAACTTGTTTCCAAAAGTCATTGTAATTCTGTTAGATCAAGAGTAAAGTCCTTGTCAGTAGTCGCACTAGTAAACTAATTAAAATTAAATTTTCCATAAAATTAAGCACACCAATTTTAAAGCAGTTCAAAGTTTTAACTTCTCCAAAATATTTTAATTTATACCCATTTTCTTCCTCCATTCAACTAATCCAAAAAATCTTTTAATCAAACATGGCTGCTATGGTTCACCGTTTAACATAGAATCGCATGAGATTTTCCCACCTACCTTTTCTCACCTATTTTTTTTACCTTTTCATGCAATTAATGATCTGTTAAGTCCATAGAGCAAAAAGAGGAAAAAAATTCTTTTGATTGTAACTAATGAATGTGAAAAAAAAAGTCAGTTGAAATGACTCTGGCGTTGGTCTAGATCTATACTAGAGTCAATTTGAAGCCGGGAAGATGGATAATTTAGATCCTTACTGTCACCAGTATTTAAGTAGAAAAGATTTTCTCCTAGCTCTTTCTCCATATTTCCATATCTTTGCAATTTTCCTATGCACACCACCATCATAAAATCCGTGCAGCAGGAGCAAGGCAGAAGAGAAATGGCATTGAATTGTGTTTTCATGGACTCGTAATTATTTTCCAATTTTATATTCCCTATGGACGCGTTCTAAGGTAATATGATGGTGGGTGGTTGGGTAGTTGGTATTTTCTACGTTCTCTTATAGATAATAGAGAGTCCCTTTTGAATATAAATCCTTTCGAAATTTACTGACTGCATTCTGTTTCTCAGTAGTTCTAAAGAATTTTACCTTTTCTTCAGGAATTTTATGGATGAATTTTTAATTTTACTTTATGCTCTATGATAGAGGAGAAAGGAAGTGGAGGTGAAAGAGAAGAAATGGTTCAGAAAAAAAAAGGTGATTGAAATGACGACAACAACAGAATCCCGTTCGTTGTTAATCACCTTAAGGAATTTTAAAATTTTCAAGTGCTAAGTGAATTTCGACTTTTTCTGTGATTTGATTTTTATGAGAATCTTAAATTAATTCAGAAGATAGTAAAAATTATTGAGGAAAATGTAAAGAAATTACAGCACAATTCTTTGGAAATATTAGTAGTTACGCATTTTTGCTGTATACATAGAGAGGACAGGCGTACCTTAAAATTTATCTAATAAAAATGCAATTACCAAATTTGGTAACTTGCAGGGTATTTAAATTCTCGATCCCATCATTTTACAAAGTCCTGAGTTGTACTTTTCATATTCACTATAGGGAGTATGTTTATGATTCGTGAACGAACAGCAAAAAAGTATTCAAAACAAGGATCCAAATCCAGGGGTATTTTTTTTATTGGTATAATTTACGGAATTCAAAAATGATAAGTGACAAATTTAGAATTTCAAAATAATCTAAGAATTAGTTAGAATGTAGTCAACATAAGTTTTGTAAATATTCTTGTAAATAATAAAAAGTAAGGGGCCAACGGGACTGCCCTGAGGAACACCGAAGAATCGATTTTATGGCTTTTTTGTTTTTAGTTGAGACTAGTGCTTGCATATAAAGTTCATACTTATCGACGCAAGCGCCCTCATATAATCCCTAAGAGTGAGTTAAAAGGGTAAGTTTACAATTCTGCTAATTGTTCAATAATTATGTTCGAAGGAACTTGTATTAAGGACTCAATCCATTTTTAACTCAATCTGTTGTTTTATGAAAATCGAGTCTATTGTCCTTTGTTTACTCTAGATAAAAAAAAAAATTAAAATGATTTGTGACCCACAGTAAATAGAAGATAGGTTCTTCGTTAGTTATTAAATGACTTGCAATTTTATATGAAATACTAGTATTAATTTTTAATGAATATCAGCTCTTTTCTTCAGGATATTGAATACAGTACCTGCTTTGGGTATTCAGAATATATTTTTTATATCTAGATATTCTTCTCATTTCAATATACCAATTTCACATCTACGCTTTTTACAGTATATTCTTTCTAGAGGATTTTATCGAAAATTGTTTCCTGAATTGTTGCAGCACCTTAATAAATATTTATTGCGTGATTTAATCACTGACCAAAGACAACCTTGCAGTTAGCTTTAAGGCTAGCTGCTCGGTTTGGTTTTATATTGTCTCAATTAGAAAACCGCCCTGGAAATTCTAAAAATCACTTGAGGAAGCCACGAGGCTTCAATGTGCTTCTGGATATTTTGGTCAGTGTTGGGGAGTGGTACTTCTTAAAATTTAATTGTCAAATAATATTAGTTTGTAACTTAGTCTAGATTTCAAAGTCGAGCAGACCAGGCCCAGGCAAGTCATTCTGATTGAAAATCTCCCTGATAAGCTGAAACATCAATAAAAAATAAATATTAAAGAACACCATTTCTCGGCTTTTTATTTATGAAAGGATTCCTTAAGGGGTAACAACGCAGAAAAATAAGGCCTAACATTGACAATTTATTTTGAGAGTATGGAAAAAGGAATTCGATTTCTTTTGAGAGTGTTTATTTAACACATATTAAAGTATAAAAAGACCTAAGACACCTAGTACAAAAACCCAAAGACAAAAATATAATCTATATCTTATTAGATACACTGTAAAAAATGTGCAAAATTGTTGCCACAAAGCTTAGGTATTTTTCCCTGAAATGCAGGGAATATTCTCTAAAATGTAGTGATTATTCCTTACATTATTATTACATACTCCCTAAAATGTAGTGAATATTACCTAAAGTTTTGGGAATGTTCCCTACATTTTAGAGAAAAATACCTAAGTTTTATGGCAACAATTTTGCACATTTTTTACAGTGTATGGGACTACGTAAGAGTTTTTTTTTCAAATTGTGAAAAAATGGTGCACTTTTGAAGAAATATCTCGATTTTTAGCCCAAACAATAAGCAGTAAATTGTTCATAAAATAAAAAGCTTACTCATAATTAAAAAAAAAAAACAGTTACGTACTCCTATGGAGATTTTAACTGCGAAGCTACTATCAAAATTTCTGCAATGGTGTTCGAGTAATCAGTTCTCCCAGGTTGAAAAAAAGAGGTTTAGAGAAAAATGCGTTTAAAGTTGTACGAGTACATAAATCCTTGAAAGTTTTTTACCTTTAATCTGCAATGCCGTAGCTGCCTTTATTATAGAATTTGGGTACACTGGTGAATGCTTGTGACCTCAGCACGCGCTCCGACGAGCTACGGCAAAATCAGTATAATTGAAATTTTTATAAAATATTTTTCGCTACAGGACCAACTGAATATTCTTTTTTTATGACCTCAAAGTATTTTTAAGCAAACAACAAAAACAAAAAACATTTTTTCAAAATCCTAGAGTTGTGTTACCCCTTTCGCATGCTTCCCCCTTTTGCTTTAGAAACAGCCCCAGCTTTTCAGTTAGAATTAGTTTAGACCCTGACACATGATGATACACACTCGATAATAGACACGACGTAAAAACCAGTTTTTGTATCGAGTGTGTATCAACACATGGTGCACACGTAGTTTATAGACGGTTGATACATGCTCTTGAAGCAGCGTAGAAATTTCATCAATTCCATTTGATCTATACGCACACAAACTGAGTAGACGCATACATATGTAATAAAGTACGAGTGTATTATCCTGTCTGTTCTAAATTTGGTTATACAGGAACAAGTTTTACAATAGTGCTAAGAAAAACAGTTTTTAGTACGGTGTGTTGAGTGTGTCACCCGACTTACCTAAGCTAGTTCTTTGGTGTAAAAAACTCTCCAATTACAGACAACTCATCAGTAAGAAAAATTCTTTTCCGAATCATATTCCTGAATCCCTGGAACTACCTGTGTAGACGCCCATCAATGAGCACTGATCTTTACCCAAGCAAGTTTTTAGTTCCTAAGTAATGTCTATTCGGACACTAATCGGCGCGGAATATCCAGTAAAAAAAATAGGTTCTATGTTCCTCAGGACTATCCGACCGGAAGCCAGTCTTTCCAGCTGACCATTTACGAAACAAGTTTGTGGATTCCGGGAACTATTCGTCCAAAAACCAGTCATCCAGGACTGCCCTTTCTGAATCAAGCTCCTGAATGTCAGGGACTGTCCATCCATAAGGCAGAAGTTTCGAACTATCCCTCTCTGAAGCAAGTTCCTGAATCCCATTAATTGCCCTTCCAGAATTCAGTCAAAGAGAACTGCAGTTTCTGAATCAAGTTCCTGAATTTGAAAAAATTTCCATCAATATGGCACCTGCCTGAGCTACTGTTTCCAAATCGAGTTCTTGAATCTCTGGAACTTTCCTACGAGAAACCAGTCCTTACGGACTGTGCTCTAAACTGCAGTTCTTTCAGTCCGCAGTCCTCTAGAGCTGGTGGGGGGGAAGAATAACTTAATTGGACTAAAGGTAGAATCATCATCAGATAATCTCATACGCACCTGAACGATATCATAAAACTGTGAGGACAATCTTTTTACGCTAAAACTTTCACTAATATGTAAAAAACATTAAACAGCAGAATCGTAATCAATTTTTTTTATTTTTTTACCTAATTATTAAAGAATCTCTTCACTTTTTTCCGGTTCACTTTTTGTTAACAAATTGTGTCTATCTCTGCATGAACTTCAGTTCCGTTTCCATACTACGATGAATCTCACTCACATAAAAAAAAAAAACAACATTGAGATAAATCCGGAAGTAAATGCAAAAGACATTTCAAATGAGAAATTATTTGCTTCCTTCTATGTTCCACTGCTAATAAAGAACATAATAAAACTATACCAAAAAACACTGTTTTCCTTTTTCACGGAATTATTTGAGATTTACGTCGTTGCTTGTATCCATCACTCCCCCCAGCACCCACTCTCAGTTCCACTTACTTCCTAAAAGTCGCTGGCTTCAGTAAGCAAAAATGGAAAAATCTCATTTCTTCCACTACTACTTAGTTACACCAATGAATACTGCATAAATTCCTTTTTAGAAGAGACAACTGTGATTTAAGCGTGAAATTCACTTCGACGTGATAGTCCGGAAAACTTTTATGAAAAATATCTTTGCAGCCGTTTCTATTTATACACTTGAGATTGAGATGGCGGTGGTAACTTTATATAATATTTTTGATGCTCATATATAGATACCGCTCTATCCACATACATAATACGATATACAAGAGAAAGTTATTTCGTTTGTGGTAAAAATGAAAATAAAAGAATTATACGTGGAAAAAGGAATATTGTGGCTATATTTATGTTGAAAAATTCCTTTTTACTAAATAGCATAGCTATGCTATACCTACTTACTAGCCCAAGCCGTCAAGGATATTTGTCTTATCTCGACACAAACAGATTATTTGTGGTGGGTTTTCTCTTTGAAAAGTAAAATTTAACGGAAGACGAACGTAAAAAAAAACAAAAAAATAACATCAACGCCCGCCCTACTTAGTCTGAAGGAAAATAAATTCCTCGAAGTTTTTAACTTGGAAATGTGCAAAGAAAGAAAAAAAAAAACAAATACGAAAACAAGGAACCAAGAAAGAAGTGCCGGTAAGAAAGTATTTGCCAAGATTTAAAGTTTCCAAAAACTTGAACCACCCTTGATACTTTCCACCTGTATATACCTACTTTTGTGGTGCTTATCGGAAACCGTTTCTCAAGATTTACGAGCACCACTGAAATAAATTCTTTTTTTCCTGTAGGTACTAGAATACTACCCCCAAAGCACCCATACCAAGCAAATTTCCCAATATTGCTGTTATTATGGGCTAGTAGGATAGCTAGAATGGGTGAAAAAAAAAAATCAAGACTAAAAGGACGAAAAGATCAGACAGCGAATTACATACAATGGATGAGGAGCGGGAAGTTTTCCGAAGGATAAAAGCTTCAAGATTTATTGATATGTCAGAGAGACGCCAGTCGAATGACTTTGAGGTCAACATTTTGAAGGAAAATTACAGTAGCAACTTTTCGTGGTAACTAGCTTCTCAGCAAAATATTCCGAGACAATAGTAGTTTCGTCGCATGAAGGAGGAAGGATGAAACGAAATGAATGGAAGGAATCAGGGAGGCTTATGATCCTTGTCGAATGTACTGTGATGAAATTTTATGAGAAATAAACTTCGTCTCAAAAGGATTATTTATATACGTATTTTATTGTTGATTGAGGAGGAGGGGGGGGGGGGTGTTTGTTGTTGTGTTTTTGTTTTTACTTTAGTTGCTGCTGGTTAGTTTTGTTGATTATCAGAGCTTCGTATTTTTCTAGCATAATATATACTCTAACTAAGAATATCCCAGATTAAGTATGGGTTATTAAAACTAATCTTAAAGATGATGCTAAAATTAATTGATCTGATTTTGGTATACTTACAGTGATTTAATATTCTAGATAAATCGACTATTTAAGTCTACACAAATAGATGGAATTTTATAAGAAGAGTGTAAAAGCCCAACAATGTTATCCAATTTTTAAACATTAACAAACAAGAGAATTGACTCATATTTCAATATTAGACGTTTCAATATTTAGACGCCTTAGAATCAGATTATGAAGATGTAGATAGAGTATGTTTAGAGCCCCCAGATGAAGAAGAACCATTTGGGGAAGACTCGGGATAAGAAGATGGCCCAGGATTGACGGATAATCTGTCAAAAACACAATTAGAGTCTCATTGTGAGTAAGTTTCATTTGCTAAAGATGATACTGATAGTGGTGAATTAGCGAATGTAGAGATCAAAAAATTCCTGAAAGATGTTTTAGAGAAATCCTATCAAAATCTAAGCGTGAACCAAATGTAGTCACAACCAATAACTCCATTAAAATCATTAACTACTAGTTATTCTTATGGCATATAAAAAGAAGTTCCTGTTGCATCAACATCATCTACGTATTGTTATTCCTGGAACGGAGAAATTTTCCTCAATGCATGCATCATCATCAGATAAAGACCAAAATCCGATTTGCGTTATTTCAACTATGCCGAACGTAACTGCTGCATCAAGCCAATCGGCTGAGTTGTCATCGGGAAAACAGCCAAAAATAGCTGTAGTGGAAATAATTCCAGAAAAGAAAAAACGTTACGTTCAACTCAAACGAGATCAAGACTGTCTGCTGTTCCAATAGCGAAGCAATTAAGAAATAAAATGGATTTAATGTGGATTGATGATGATGGTAGGCAATGGGATCCAGCTTTCCCTGAAGGCAATTACACCGATTGTTTTGGATTACATCCATACCAACAGTTCGAAAATGTTTTTAATACTGATTTTATAAAGTTGATCTGCGGTTAAACTAAGAAATATGCAGTATTCCATAATTGCCAGATACTTCGTATAACTGATTACACATCTCGGCCAACAAAACAGGACTAATGCTCGGAGGATCCAGACATGTATTGTAAAATGATTACAGAAGCAATGAGACGTGATCGATTTGAGGGGGTTATTCGTTACCTTCATTTCAGTGACATCGCCCAGAAAGATTCCGCAGACAAAATTTTGAAAACTCGACCATTGACAGACGCTCTAAAGGTTCGATTTTGATGATATTTTAAACTAGAACGGGATTTATCTTATATCGAGGCAATGATAGAATACTATGGTCGTCATGCTTACAAGCAATTCATACTAAAGCTGAAAATTGGATCCGGATATGCTAATATTAGGATATCCGGATTCCCGGATCTGCGAACTATCCGATTCCTGAGATCCGGATCCGAACTATCTGGATCCAGATCCGAATTGTCCGGATCCAGATCCCAACTATCCGGATCAATATTACCCGGATCCGGATCCGAACTATCCGGATCCAGACTACGGAAAAATCCTTCAAAATTATGTTGTTTCAATGAGAAAATGCAATTTGGAGGAAATTTTGACCGTTTCTGCTTAGTCTGGAACCGGATAGTTCGGATCCGGATCCGGATAGTTGGAATCCGGTTACTAAAATCCGGATTTGAGTAATGGGATCCTAATTATCTCGGATAATCCGGATAGTAAATTATCCGGATACTTTCAACTCTAATTCATACGTGGAAAATTGCTGAGGTTTGGCTACATAATGTGGAGTCTGAATACACCATTAGGTTACTTCATAAACTTCGAGATGTACCAAGGTAACAATGCGAGAATCAACAATGAATATCCAGTAAAGTATGGTAAAAATGCAGCACCACTATTTTCTATTTTTTGATGATTTTACTGACGATATCAAGCCCCAGCCTTTCTGTTTTCACTTTGATTATCTATTTAAGTCAATGCTCGTTTTATTTGGATTGCAGCAACGTGGTTATTTCAGTGGAGACACACTGAGGGAAAATATTATACTAAAATCATGCCCATTATATGACAAAAAAAGGAAAAGAAAAAACAGATAAAGAAACAACAACGCGGTTACATGCAGAGCAAAAAAAATTCATGGAGCTGATATTTATATAACAAAATGGTCAAAAGTTATTCTAAAAATGATAAAACCCCGTCCATATTCAGTTGCTAAATATAATGCCAAAGTGGGTGGAACTGACCGAATGGAGCAAAATGTAAACACCTACAGAGTCGCAGCCAGAGAAAAGAAAATGTGATTTTGGATTCTTACCTGGCTTCCAGATGTTTCGGTTCAGAATGTGTGGTTTTGCACAGAAAAGGTGGTTCTGGATTATCCCAAATACAGTTCCGGAGGGACATAGCTCAATATTATTGCCAGACACGCTCGGTACTCCTAAACCACATATATCGATATCCAAAGAATAAATCTGAATACGCTAATCCTCGATATGACAACGTTCGTCACATAATCAAAGTGATTCCTGAAAAAAAGCGACGACTTTGTCAAGGTGAATAACAAAAAGTAAGTAAGTGAGTAACAAAAATATGTGAAAAGTGTGATGCTGACCTTTGTGTTTCGTGTTTCAAGACATACCACCTAATTCATGTACGTGATTAAAACTAGTTTTCTACTAACTTACCTTGCAGCTGGTATTACTTTTCTCAAATTTAAAAGTAAACATTTTACTACATATCTTAAAAAAAGCATTTTTCTAGAAACATTTCTTTTCAAAAATGTGTACTGCTATATGTAACGGGTTACCTTGCCCATTTCCTGGAGAAACCCCAATTTTGTTGTTTGCGAATTCTAGTTAAAATGGCTATTAATAGTATTCCGCTAAAATTTCATGAAAAAATTTAATTTCAACTTTTGTAAGCTCGTTGTTAATGGCTTAAGGCTTAGCTACTTGATTTCATTAAAAAGAAGTCGAATCTTATTATATTTTCGTAGAACTGTTTCTAAATGAAGTCAACCTCTATACGCCTAATAGCTTTCCTGGAGCTAATAAGTCAGATATTAATATTTCTGAAGACTATAATTTACCTGGGATAGGTATCTGTTTGGAAAAACGACCCGTAATTTGGTATATCAAGTTGCTCAAACAACAATTTCCTTGATCCAAAATTCCAAGACCCATTTCGGACAAATATTAAAAGATATATTATAATATTTTTTTTTTATATTTTAATTTACTCAATTTATCAATTTACCAGTTAAAAAGGACAAAGGCAAAGGATGGTGAACAAGAACTGTAATGCTTCGCCAAATGTTTGAAGAAGTCCAGTAGAAAATCCCATGATCTGAAAGATCGTGACAAATTCTCTTTTCGTGACAGTAGGCACAATTTGAGAAGGCAACCTCTGTTGCATGTTCACTCCTCAAGGTCTAATTTTAAGATGTGCGAACCCATTAATCGCATTTACATTGATGTTAATCTTAAGTTTGAGTATTTTGTTGTTGACGTTTCTAAGTATATTTGAAGAAAACGTCTACATAACACTTAAATTTTTATTCTATGTTGTATTACATGTCACTTCATCCGGTGTTTGGTTTTATGTTTAGTTTACCATACTAATAGTAACACCGACTAAGTGATGAAACGAATGTATTCTTGAGAATTTATTTATTGGACGTGTCACTACGGCGAGCTATTGTTAAGCTGGTTCTGATAGTCATAAATCAAAATCTTAAAATTCCAAGCCTTTTATTGTCGGACTTGTTCCACTAAAAATTGGATATTAGCCAGAAATATGGCGGAACCTCTATACGCGGGCACACGCGGACATTTCAATTTGCATAAGGTGTCAACAAGTTTTTAGTATTTAAAAATGAGTTTGCCTATAGCGCGAACATTTAACCCGGTACGAATGACGTTGGGTCATATTGAGCCGAGGCAATTTAATATGGTAATATTTTTTGTTCATGCTGACTGTACAATTTGAACGTTTGTGTAACTCGAAATAGAGCCTCCCTCTACTCGTTCCGGCAGTGCTCACCGTGAGATGCCATCAACGTAGCGAGATACCCTTGCGTCAAGTCAAAATGGCTAAATATGACCCAGCATTAAAAAATTAAAAAAAAAATATATCAAAGCTGATTTTGCATGTGTTATTGAGGAAGCTAATAAAAGTTTGATTCATAGAATGCATTGGTATTATTTTTAGTTTACCACATATGGAAAAAACCCGTACTAAATAAATACTTATTAAAATTACGGTAACTCATTTAATTTTGTGCTAATTTGTCGATATAATCCGGGTCATAATGACCCGGTGGCATCAATCGCGCTATTATTTTCATGTTATTTGCGTCGAGTTAGATTGCCATAATATGTCGCCGTCATTATTATTGGAGAGTTTATGAATATTGTCTTGATCCTTAGAATAAAGTGTAAAGCTCAACCCAAGGGAAGTATGCCTTAAGTTTATCTTGATGTAACAACCTGCAACGCTCCGGAAGGCCTTCTCGGGTCGCTATGGTAGGCCGATATGGTAGGTAGTGGTCGTTTATATCTCCAATTTTGACACACAAAAAAAAAAGCTCTCATTGGTGTGGGTTTCAGTAATACCTAGAATAAATGGTTATATTTTGATGAACTCAATAAAAAGAATTAACTCTCTCATGGATTTGTAAGGCAGAGAGTTTCTCTTTAATCTCTACCTCGACGAGAGTTTTTTTTACTTTTTCGCTTTAAGTTTAACGGGGAATCTGAATTCAGTATCAGCTGATGTCAAGGGAGATTGTGGCACGACATGCGGAGGATCACTGATATTAGATCGTCTTTACAATCTCTAAAGTTAAATGGTGTGTAGTCCTTCAGGTCTAGGTATTTGTAGTTCTCTTGGTTTCCGTTTTTAAAGACACGATTTTTTTTGTATGTGGTTTGTGGTAGTACAGGTTTTTTTTTGTCCTCCCTACACTCTTCACAAATAGCTGAGGTGCTATTATGCTCAGCTAGCAAGAAGCTATTCAGCTTTTGCTGGCAGAATGGGACTTCATGTTCACCACATTTCTCACTACCAAACAAGATACCATAACAATGTACTTCGTTTTTCAATTCCATAATTGATCTATTCATTTTCATGTACCACAAAATGAACTCAAATGAATTTTCAGTGAATAAACATCTGAATATATAACTAAAGGTACGACAAAAGTTTTGAGCTATGGTATAGATGAATATTGTATAATCCTACACTTACTTATAGCATAGCATTAAAGGTACTTAAATAATATTTCTTTAATTTTCAATGCTGGCTAAACGATTTTATTCGAATAAACATGCGTTGAACTCTATTTAAAAATAGCTGTACAAAATTAACCAAATTTACTGAAATTTGATGAGAATAATTTGCAATATAATTCAGAATTAGGAATTTTTTTTAATCATTTATATGTGCTCTTGCAAGTAGAGCTTTTAAACCAAGGTATATAGAATACAAGGTATTCGCATTACGAACTACGTTCCGTCATTCGTGACGAAATATTGTGAAAATGTATAGGAAATTATGGTACAGAGAACACAATACTCTCCCCCTCTCTCTGTCTTTCCTATAAAATTGTATGTACATTAGCACAGAATTACGACATAAACTATCAGCTGTAATATGTCAATATTTTAATGGGAATAGCTTGTCCCTCACTTTTACATAATTCTGGGAGAACTTTTATGTGGTCGAATGGTTTCGAAAGTTTTATTATCACTTTTGTGGACTCGTTGAGAGTTTAAATACGCAGAATACAATAAATGAAAATTTACACTGGAAGACATATAGAAAATATAAAAAAAAATATGTAGGTTGCATAATTAGATAAACATAAAAAAAAAAAATAGTTTAAGATAAATATTATTTAAAAAAATAAAACAGTACGATGAGTTTTTACTATGTATTTTATATTCAACGGGTGATTTCATAGGTGCCAGCCAATAAGGAATTGAAATAATTAATCGCCCCCGTTTTATTGAAATTTCAAATCATAATAATTTGACGTTTATTTGACAGTTAATATTTTCAGTTCAGTTAACTGAATAAAAGTGCAATTTTCTGTCTAAAAAAACATATTCCTCTCAGACAATATTTTGCATAACATATTTTAATGAATTAAGCAATATAAATTCGTTTTATTTTTCCTTTTTAGTTCCAAGTTTTTCAATTGCAATGTAGCTTAGTTTTGACGTAACTAAGTATTTAAGATTTCACTCTTCAGGTTTATCATTTTCATGCCTAAAGTAATGAATAAAATGAAAAATAAAGTGAAACCGAAAGTATGGCGTACATATTAAATCTATGTCACTTCTGGACTAAAGAGCTCCCACTGGCCCATTCCAGACGAGTATTCTTGATGCAATAGGCATACCGGTTTTCTAGAGAAGAGGTGAAAGAAGCAAAGAGAAACCACTACAATTGTACTGCACTTTTGATAGAAATTGTGGATCAAAAATCAAACAGTATTCATTTGTTGTGCCGTACTAATACAACCGCAACAAAATATTTCTTATTTAGTGGGGTCAGAAAACTCACGTCCTAACTCTTAACTCGAAATGAAATAATGTATGCACACATTCAGTCCTCTATTCCTATATGATTGAAAGCCTGCAACAAGAATACCCGTCTGGAGGCGCCTACATCAAGAATATTCGTCGCATCAAGAATATTCGTCTCGGATGTCCCATTGCCTTTTTCTCAATGAAGTTTCACTATCTCTCTCTCTATCTCACTCTCTCTCTCTCTATCTCACTCTCTCTCTCTTTCTCCGACTCTCTCTCTCTTTCCGTCTCACTCCGTCTCTCTCTCTCTCTCTCTCTCTCTCTCTCTCTCTCTCTCTCTCTCTCTCTCTCTCTCTCTCTCTCTCTCTCTCTCTCTCTCTCTCTCTCTCTAACTCATTATCTTTGCTTGTTATTTTGTGACACTAACTTACTGCTTTAGTGGCAGCTGAGAGATTGTCTCATTTTGTAATTTTTTCGCTATCAGTTCAATCTCAAGGAATATTGTTAATGAAGATTTATGATTTTAATTAATTTCGAATTGCTAAACAATCTAGACAGCCCATCAACCAATTATCTGTTAAATTTGAAATTTTTCGAAATTGATGTATTTTTTTTTGTCTGCATGCCTACACACATATATGAAGTTCTTATTGGACAGCAATCTTTACAGTGAATTTCTTGCGCTAATATTTTATGTCAAAAAGTATTATTTTATATTATTAAAGGACAAATGGCCTCACTTGATATCGTAATACTGCAATTTCCACATATCCAGCCATAATACATTCGCTTTTCGGCATCAAGTTGATTACAGCAAGATGAGCTTTTCATTGATAAAGATGCACCAGGAGAAACTATCTTATTTTCTGGTGCTTCCAAATCGTCTCGAGATGTCATTAATTACCTGTAATTAACCTTCTCTAGTTTAGTTCATGCCTTTTTAATTAGTAACAGGAACTGCGATTATTTCTTAGATTTCCATATGTGTTTAATAAAGAAGTCTCTTATGGATATGACCGACCATCTTGGCATAATGAAAGATGTTGAAAGCATCTGTTATGATCTCACATGTGTTGGTTCTGATTGCTAATTAAGTCATTCCTGAAAATAATAAGAAAAATATTTTCATTACATACACATAAGCTAGGTACTGTTAAGCGAAATAGTAGTTATATGTAATTTTTACCAAAAACAAGGTATTATTCACAAAACTGTAAATTTCATTGTGCTAAATCTAAGAAAAAATTAACGAAAATATGGGGCTCCCAATTCTCGAGAGACAGGACCATCAAAAGTGTTGAAAAATCAATATTATATTATTAACTTTCTTTCTTTCGTTAAAGATAGTAATACAGGGTGTTTAAATCTAGATGGTCCATATAGCAGGAGTACATAGTTGACAGTTTTTATAAAAAAACAAAAAGTTACATTAATCACCTTTTTGTGAAAACAAGAACAGATATTAAAGTAAAAAACAAGATAATCCATGTCCAGAACTGAAGCAAGTCTACAAAACTGCACGGAACACCTTTAAGTCAATTATTCAGGCAGAAAAATTTCTTTTTGACCAGAGTGTCAGACAAAGAAACTTGACAAGCCACAAAGGTAGCAAAGGTTTCTGGTCTCTGGTAAAAACCATCAGGAACAACCAACGTCAACAGTTCCTCTATACCTTCACTACTTAAAAATGGTAAAGTGTTTGTAGACTCCGTGGATAAAGCTAATATTTTGGACACTAAATTTGCTTCAAATTCCCGTCTTCCACCCACTTAACAGACACCTGTTTTGCATCTCCCGTGTGAATGTGTACAAGAGCCAATGCACATCCCTACGGCAGATATGCTTAAGCTCCATAAGGGGATTTGACGTCTCCAAAGCCGCAGGACCTAATTGTTTTTCACCATATTCGACAGGAAAATATAAAAATGCTTGGAAACAAGTTCAAGTTGAGCTTATTCCCAAGAAAGCTAACGGTAGCGATTCCCCAAATTATCGATCACTTGCAATATTTCAATTCTTTCAGAGGTCTCTGAATCTATCACTAACACCAAATTAATGAAGTATCTACAAACTAATTATGTCATCAACGAACGCTAATATGGCTTTCGAGCTGGACGATCAATTGGGCACTCACTGGCTTTTCCTATGTAACGTTGGAATCATAATCTACACAATTTATGTGAGTCCAAAATGTTGCCCTAGATATTTCAAAGGCCTTTGATATAGTCCGGCAACCAGCCCTTTTAGCCAAACTTAAGGCATTTGGTATCTCCCCTTCTCTTCTATTATAGATTAAAAGTTTCTCATCCGGTGGCTTAATACGAGTTGTACTAGATGGTGTTTCATCTGAATCTCACCATATAAATACCGATGTACCCCAGTGCTCTGTTGTCTCTCCATCTCTCTTCTTAATCTTCATTAATAATCTTCTTTCCCTTACTTTTAATTCCATCCATAGTTTTGCCGATTACAGTATCCTTGATTTCGTTTAGTCCATTGCCACTCTTGCGGACTTCAGAGGGAATGCCGCATGTGTTATGCGAGATTGCTTGCTTAGATCATTGAATAACGATCTTAACAATATCCTCGCTTTGGGGAAAAGAGAATCGCGTCAGTTTCAATGCATCTAAGTCCCAAAGCTGTCTCATCTCATTAAAACAAGATCATAATTTATCCACTCCCGTTTCTTTTGATTGAGCACTGAATTACGACATACAATCTTTGTGCATTGTTGGCATTAATATTTTCAGTAAGTCAAGCTGGACAGATCACATTATCTCTGTTGCCAAGAAGCATCGCAATGTCTCAGATTTATGAAAAGGTGTAGGAAATATTGCAGCCCATAAAATCTAGCGCTCCTCTACAAGTCTTATATCAGACCAAGAATGGAATAGAATTCCCATTATCTGGGATGGGTTGGTCGCACATCCCTAGATTCATTGGATATTGTCTAAAACGGAGCATTCAAGCTCATTTGCGATTTGGCAATAACTTATCATATCGACTCACTCGAGCACGCCGCAATGTTGGATGCCTTTCGCTCAAGGCTCCGATGAAATATCCAGTCTGATCCCTTGCAGAATTATTCCTGCATGTAATACTCGCACGGCAAACCGCGCACATCCTTTTACCATTAAAATTACACTCGGCCTTACAGTAAAATTCCGTAAAGATTTTTTATCCCGAAGTGTGCGAAAGTGGAACCGTCTACCATCTTCTGTTTTTCCTCCGTCATACAATGTGCGGAAGTTTAAGAGGACATACATCAGCACTTCCGCAGGTCCCCACACATTCCCTAATTCCTTCCCCTATCTCCTTCCTACCATGCTGTGCTTTGCATCATAGGGTATCCCCTGAGCTTGGCTTAATAATATATATAAAAAAAAAACGAAATATATAGTTTGGGCCACCATAACTCCTATCACGAGAAGCTCACGGGGCTGGGAGTTCTGTGAAAAACTAGAATTTCATGTTAATCACCCGGTAACTCCGAAACGGTTGATATGGCTCCTCCACCCCTACCAGTGTTTTATTTCTCTCAATGAGTACTACCATATCCTGTTATATAAAACACCACGTAGGCAGAAAAAGTCTGCATATTTTATGTAAGAAAATGCGTGTTTGAAAAATTTTTAAGTACAAAAGATAGAGTCGATTAACTTATAACATACAATCAAATATAACCCCCAAAGAGTAAATTTCTCAAAATGAGAAACAGAAACATTATTGATGTTATAGTCGAAATTTTTTATAAACCTTGCTATCATCGGTACCTACACAATAAACAGTGCTGGACAGTGTTGTTTTTTTGGAAATGTTCAAGAGTAGTATTGTTTGCTGCCAAAGCGGAGTACTTTCGGAAAAACGGAGTACACGACAAAATAAGAACCGATCATATTAAATTAAAATCTTATAGTTTTTTTAATGTAGCAATTTTCAAATTAAAATTTTATTAAAAGTTATTCATTTTATTAGCAGTGGGGAAGCTATGTAGCTCTTAGAGTGCCATGTCGAAAAATTTCTTGGTGCCTTTTTTTCGGAAAATAAACAAACTACGCTTGAAAATAACAAAAAGCAAAGTAATACATGTTAAAAAAGATTAACTCTAAAAAAGAAATTAAATTAGTGGTGAAATACGTACTTTTCTTGCCTTTTTTCGTCACACGTATTTAATCATTTATAGCTGAAGAAGTTCTTCTTTCTATATGAGATCTTCAAGAATCCAGTAAAAGTTATTACAATCATTGATCCCTTTTTTTTACCGACTTCAAAAAAAGGAGGTCATCCGTTCGACTGATTTCCTTTTTTGGAAATTACGTCATATCTTCGATATATCTGAACCAAATTAATTTCAAAATTTGGTCCCGATCTGATGAAGACCTTCCTTCAGACATGGAGAATAGAACTCCTCAACGGAGATCAGCAAGTAATCCTCAATTAATGTAGTTGAAACGCTGTTGATATAAAGTTTTTTTTTTTATTTTTTACAACGAACGTCTATGAATACATTAACCCATTTCGCCCCAATGTTCTTATTTGAGACATTTTACTTGTCTTCAAGTACATAAATGACAAACTTTGTACAATAAAAAGATCTTGGTTGGCATTACTATTTTTGCATGATGTCCGCTACTTATTTCCTATTATTACGGACATCCCGTTATCAATGTTTATTTCGCAATAAAAAGCAGTCTTTGTGGCGCGTTTTTCAACCTTGGAATATGAAATGCCAGCGGGCATATTAACTTGGTCATTATTTTGTAACACACAGAAATAATGCTGGTAGATCAAAATGGGTGAAATACGCATTCATAATATTTTAAAAATTATTTTGATTTTTGCATTACACTCTGTCCGACTGTCTATCTATACGGCCGTGTGTCTGTCCTAATGAAAACTCCATTCTCGAGTTATATTACACGTGAAATATTAAAAAAAAAAAAAGTGATTTAAGTTCGAAATTGGGCAAGTCGGGTAACTCCTTCGTATGGTTGCCATACAAAAATTTCGTTTTTCACTACAGATTTCGATATTGCCCGAGAACTCGTCAGCGGAGAAAGCTGAAATTTTATGCACGGCGTTTTCATAAAAATAGTAAATACAACTTTAAAAATAAACTAAATCGGGGAACCCTTTCTTGATCTTCTCATTTGAACATTGTAGTTTGTTTTTTATATATATTGTGAAAACATTTTTATCGTACTGAAAAGTTCTTCAGAATACAGAATCCTATAAAATTGGTTATACATAATCATTTTAAACTGTCTGATGAGCCGTTCTAGAAATAAATGCGAAAAAGCACTTTATCAATCAAACTTGTATACCGTGTGAAATTACACACAGGCATTCATCTTAGGTATCATAAGAATTGGTCTAAGTTCAATTCTAATTTTTGTCCTTATTTTGCTTATAATATTAATAATGTTTTTTGCTGCAACGATTATGGAATTTACATTTTTTATATCAAGTGAACTTTTGATTTTAGTTTTAATAGGATTGACCGTCGAAAAACTTCTTTCCGCACTTTCGGTGTATGTGGAAGGCACATAAGACAAATAATAACTTTTTCTAAATTGGGAAATATTTTTTCAACTAAAAAATTTTTACATTAAAAATCTAGTATTCTTCAAATAACAGTGACTTTGGTACAAATTCCTGTATATTTACACAACTCTTCATTCTGCGTCTAACGCATCGATATCATTTCGATCAATTAGGTTGGGAAAAGTGTGATTAACGGTAGGTATTAATCTTGGAGTTCAACCAATTGGAACCATTCTCTCAAATGCTTTTAGTACTGGATCCTCGAAATTTATACAATACAATATTTCTTTCTATTAGACAATATAAAAATCACAGCATTGTTTTGTTATTTCTTGTAACTTTTGTTTTTGAAGTAGTTTTTTTATGAATTAATTCCTCCATACCCATGAAAAATGTTCAGCTGATTGGAAAGAGATCTTAAAGTAAACTTAAATTTTGAGAGACAGAAAAAAAGCAAATAATATTAAAGTTTTAAATTAAATTCTACAATTCTATGTTCTTTGCGAGAGCGTTTACATTTGCACAACTACTTCGCTGCAGCGACTGCTAATATAATAGCAAAATATTACACAAGCCAAGCCAGCGAAATAGATGACAGTGACACAAATGACATTTCACACTTGAAATTACTTTATTCTATCTTTCTTTTCAATAAGAGATGTGTTCTGATTTGATTGAACTTGGTATATTTCCATTACCAAACCATCCTTTCAAGTTCAATCTGTACTCTGTAGATACCATGCATAGTTACTCAACTCAATCTTCCCAACTAGGTGAATAAACACTTTTTAATAAACTTGATTTGTTAACAAAAAGAGAATTTTAAAATAAAACGGACTCCTTAATTCAAAAATCGTATTATTTTTGTAGTACTGGAGTACGGTATTAGGTTTCGGAGTGCAAATACTTCGATCGAAGTACAAACGACAGCACTGCTTGTGGAACACCGAACAGATGTACATCGGAAATAGATCAGAAACAATTAAGGAAATCGTTTCCATATATCAAGTCATGAACCAATTTATGATATTCTGATAAGGATATGAGTTTATGACATTTTCTTTGGAATATCCTACAAAATGCAATAAGGAGAAAATAAAGAAAAAGGAGAATTCAATATACAATAAAAAGAGAATTATTTAAAGTTGCCTGTATTTCAGGCTAAATGTTTGTAAAAGAAAAAGATCCAATTGAAGTCGTTAAATATCAAAGATGTTTTTTATTGTTTAAATTTTGTACTTAAATTATTTGCATTATGTACGTAGCTACAGCAACTATAGAGCACAAAAAACATATTTACCACATCATTAATAAAGATTAATTAACAATAACGGACCGATGATACTACGTTGAGGTACATCAAAACGAAAATTGTGAACGTAATAGACTTAAAAATAATCATCTTTTACACACTGATAATGAGCATTAATCATACCTTAATTTTCCAACCAATTAAGTATATAAAGCATAACCCTAGTTACCTAGCTTCCCTTAGCGTAACTTATACCCATAGAGCAGAATTGAAACCGAATAATGTCATGAATTTCACTTAGGTCTAAATTACATAATTTTTCAAGAAAAAGGTAACTTTTTTTTTTTTTACATATTCCTCATATGCCATGAGAGATTTAAGCGAACATTTTCATTAGCTAGTTACGAGATTTTTTTTTTTTTTTTCAAGTTATAAATTGATAAAATCTTATTTAAAGCTTTTGAAAATTAATTTATTACATAAAAAAAAGAAGCAAAATAAGAGGAAATCTTAACACAAAAATTATGTATTTACTTGTGTAGCTTCCCTTTTTAAGGTAAATTTGAAGTTCTACTTGAAAGCAAAACACAAAATCGGGTTACCTTTCACATATCATGTGTACGCTGCTAAGATATACGCAAGAGGCTTTCATGTACCTTTCGACGGAATAAATGAGTTTAAGTGCATATCAAGGCCTAAGAGATTGCATGATATATGTATGTACTTGAAGACAAGGACACCTGTATGTGAAAAAAAAAAAACTGTGAAAGGCTTTTTAACTCAAAGAGATGAAAACTTCTTAATAAATCTTATTTCTTCGTATAATTTTTAAGTTTAAGTTGATTTTTAAGATAACTTTCTGGAAAAAAACTTTAGAAGTTGTTCATTTTGAATTTTATACTTTAAATTTGATTCATTTTGTTTTTCTTTTTATATTTTCTCTCTCTTAAATTCGAGAACAAATGTGGTTAGATAACTTCAAGAAACTTCAAGAGCATAAGTGTTCCTATTTCAGAAGTTTTTACTTATATAGAAATTCCTGTATCCACCTGACAGCAAATCGTCTCGGTGATGTCTGAGTCCCTTTTAATATTAAAAAATTTTATCCTGAAAAAATATGTTTGCTTTATGCTAAAATTCAGGTAGAACAACAGGGGAGCTGTGGGGCAGACCTAAAACCAAACAAACCGAAAAAGCTAATGCTGAAAACTCTGGTGTCAACTCCTTTCTCAAGGGCCACCTACACTTTCACTGCCCAGCTCCTTCATGAAAGGGTTACAGATTTTTTGGCTCAAACCTTCTCATCCAAGCTAACAGGTAGGGCTGAGGGCCAATACTTAAATTCGTAAGAGCATCGGGTTCGGGCCTATGAGCAATTGCTAATAAATCTGGATGATGAACAATGCACTTTGCTATGCCCTACGTTCCAGAGACCCCATAGGTGGCCTCAAGGTCGGTTTTCAATCAATCAATGTTAAAATTTAGATTTAGTTCAATCAAAATCCAGCACTTCAAAACTGGCCCATATCCATCACCATCTTACATGTTCTTTCCTCTAGGATCGATGTTAATTTGTCAACAATCGGAAGTCAGCCATCTCATTTGGCGTTCCACAAGGTTCCATTCTTGATCAACTATTTTTTATTATATGTAACCTCGACTTTATAAAAGTTACGAAAACATGTTTTTCAGAAAGTAAAAACTTTCTCTTAATGTAATCAGTAGGTTTTTTGCATCCTAGAAATACTATATATAATTTTTTTCGAACTCAATTTTCAAAAATGTCTATTTAAATTTGAATGGTACGTTTTTCGAGTTAAGGGTCTTAAATTAAAGGTAACTGTGTTGGAAAGAATATTTTTTAATTTAATTTTAAAGTATACCTATTGCTATCTAGGAAGACGGTATAGATCGGAATTTTTATATATATTTAAAACTTTGAAAGTAGTTTGACTATAATTTCCAAATTATATAAAAATTGAGTAAATGTTCAAATATTAGCGAAGTTTTCTAGCAATGCACATGAACTCAATTTGCATACTTAGCAGATAGACTGCAAAAATAAAATAAAAAATGAATTGAGTAAGTATAATTAGTAAAGTTCATGCTTACAGCTATACTAACCACCAATTAAAAAATTACATTCACTAAATTATCGTGCATTTTCAGAAGATTTTCTAACCACATACCAGAGCTTCTACATGTGACATGACATAGCGATTAGAGAATTGCCCTAAAAATGTATTATCATTAACTACCTGAAGTCTGTCTATTAAAACCTCTCTAAGCAACAACAATTACAATGTCCGAAGAACCTGATTCAGTCACTGTTTTTACATGAACTATGTATAATTAATCCATTTTTCGATAAAGTTTTTCTACCTTCATTCGTTACCTTTTAAATTAAATGCTTTCAAAAAAAAAAAAAGGAGGACAAATTACCTCACTTCTCTAATCACGTAACAAGGTGTGTACCTCAATCAGTTCCTTCTATTGTCTTACTTAACACACCTTTCGACCTGGTGTCCGTTCCGATAAGGGAATTTTAGAGTGCAATAATTTTTAACCTCGACGGGTTCGGAATCAAACCACTAACCATAGGGACTGAGTAGTGAATATTGTGTGAGCATGGTAAATAAGATCGCGTGCCACAAATAACTCTTTTCCAAAGTCCCTTTTAGATTTAGATTTGTTTTTTTTCGTCATTTTGTTTGCTATTATTCTGCTTTACTAAAGAACTTCCCCCCTATAACTTCTCTTCTAATTAATGAGAGAGAAATAATTCACTTTGGTGTTGGGGTTGATTACAATATAAAAAAAAAAGACCCAAAGAAAAACGAAAACGGGTCACGGATAGACAAATATTTTTATTTTATTTTTGTTTGTTATTTGATTACCTCCCTTTTTTAAGCCAGAATAGCATTTATGTACGTCTGTAAAATTTTACTACTAAAGGCATATGCTCGTGGTAAAAAAATAAGGAAAGAGTCGTTCGTAAATGCACAGGTGTAAAACAGAAAATCAAAAACTTTATCTGTGAAAACAAACCTAATATAGAAATATTGTCCATAGAATATTAAAATTTCTGAGAGTTTAAATACAGAATCCTGTAGTCATTAATAAATAAGACAAACAATAATGGACCCAGATGGGTTCCCTGAGGAACTCCAGACCGCATAAAAACAATACTTGGTAGAGCGTTTCTGAAGAAGACTTTAAAAAACTTCTATGACTTAAACTTAAACTCTATTTTTGAAACCTTTAACAACTCTATGAGAAAGCTTGTGAAAGGCTTCGGAGAAGCCGGTATAGTCTATACATAGTCAGTTTGTAGCCGTTTGTCTACCGTATCAGCAATAAGGGATGCTGGAACTATCAAGTTGGTGGATTTTGATCTGCCATTGATAAAGCCGTATTGTCTTGAGCTAATTAATGACTTACAATTGAACGTCAGACGTTCACAAATTATTATTTCAAAAAACTTGAGAATAACAGATAATTTAGTAATTGGTTTACAAATGTTCACCAACTTCATCTTTCAATTTTCAAAAATTGGAAGAACATATGTCAATTTCTCCGCATCAGGAAATACATCAGTTGACAATGATAAACTAAATAAAGAAGCCGTGAAAGGCTATCAAAATATTGTCTAAGAACAATTCCAGAAATACCATCTGGTCCAATAAGAGAACAGGAAGAATCGTATATATCATTTTTGTTAAAAGGCAAGGGCTGTGAGAGATCCGACCTGCTGGAAACCCTATCACCAAAATCTTCCTGTTCTCTTAATAAAGCACATTAGGTTTGGAAGAGGAGGGCCTTTCAGCTCATCTTCAAATAGGAGGGTAGACCCAAGAGTATCCAGCCTGCTGCTGGGGAAGGACAAACACACAGAAAGTATTTGGTAGTCTCAGGATCTCCTTCTAGGGAGGACAGATACTCAAGGCTCTCAACAACTCCCATTTATATTAGATAAGCGTGAAGCGAGCTGTGACCCTTGATAATGCCAACCACAGTTCTACATTATAACCTTCCAAACCCAAAGAGAAAAAATCACATAAATTTCTATTGGACCCACCAAGCAAATGTTTTGTGCACCTTTACGCAGGTTCGCCCATCTCTGCTGATGCTTCCTGCGAATATCCACTTTAATGAGAGAACCGGCACCCGAGGTGGCAATGGCTACAAGGGGCTCCGGTCATAGGAACGGAGAATCAAAGCCAGCCCTAGGCAGAAGGTCCACCCTATCATTCCCCATGATCCCCATGTGACCAGGAATACACAAAATTTTGTTGATGCATAGTTTATCCACAGACGACCTACAGTCCCCCAGTAACAAAGATGTAATCCAAGGGCCATATCAAGAAATATTTTCCCTGTTATTGCGATAGCGAAGACTTCAGCCTGGCAGATAGTAGTGTGCCTTCCAAGTGAGTACTCCATCCCAATGTCAAGTTCAGGAAGTAAATACCCGCATCGGCTCCCTCTATAGTGAGAGGTAAAATTTTCTAGGCACATCGAATATTAATATCTAAGTTAGGACAATTAGATAAACGAAACCAGATACAAGAAAAATCACTCAGTGATGACAGTAGCAATACTAGATATCACAGAAGTATAATCATTAGAACTGTACCAAAGTATTGGCTACGGAGATAACCATAGCTGTAACGCTTAGAGTTATTCTTATTCAAATGCAGGATGCAGGCAAAAACTACGCCACTCATCTAGTCACATCGATCTATAAGATCTTTTGTAATGCTACCCCTAAATGCCCTAAGGCAGTTATTCGAACTTTAAGTCTTTTACTAAACCTATAGCATTCATGGAGGACACATTTGCAGCTGCTTTTGGTATACGCTTAAAGTTAATAAAGTTTCTAAAACACTTAGCATCATATTTACTACAACGTTGGACATTATTTACTTATATAAGAAGTGTAAGCATTTTGAACATCTTCCTTAACCTGTTTTCTTAGACAGAAGAGTAGACTATCGAGAAAGTCTCAAAGGAAAAGGAAGTCCTTATATATGTTCCTTTATGGACATACAAGGCGCAATCGATAACACTCTCTTTGACTCGATCAAGAGGGTATTCGAAGGGAGAGGCATAGAGATCTGCATAGTCAGATGTATTGGCAACATACTTGAGAAACGCTGCATAACAGCTACCATGAACGGCGAATCCACAACAATCATGGCCACTAGAGGCTGCTCCCAAGGCGGAGTTTTTTTCTATGGCTCCAAGTTGTCGATGAGCTATTAAACTTACTCCAAGAGGTCGGGTTTAAGGCCGCAGAATACGCTGGTTACATTGTCATCTGTATTAAAGTAAACTTTGAATCAGCTTTACCCGAGCTTATGCAAACTGCTTTTAACATCGTTACCAGATGCTGCCAGAACATGGGACTATCAGTAAACCCAGGTAAACTAGTCCTGGTTCGTTTTACTAGGAAAATGAGTCTTCACATCCGATCTCCTAAAATAAATGGAATTGCAATAGAATATCCCAAAGAAGCAAAATATCTAGAAATAATCCAGTAATCTTACCTCGAATCCCCACCTGGAAATGATAACTAAAAAAGACATGTGGGAATTCAGCTCTTGCTACAGGCTTTTCTAGAAAAAGTGTGGTCTAAACCCCAAAATTACCTTATGGATCTTCAAGGGCATAGCTAGACCCATACCTTCTTATGGGGCAAATGTGTGCAGCTAACCACCGGAAGAACCCTTGATAAGGTGCAAAGGACGGCATCTTTAGCGCCACTGGCGCCTTTACATCATATTCTCTACGTACACTTGAAGCCATTCT
Source organism: Dioctria rufipes (assembly GCA_963924295.1). Lineage (NCBI taxonomy): Eukaryota > Metazoa > Arthropoda > Insecta > Diptera > Asilidae > Dioctria > Dioctria rufipes. The sequence continues at coordinate 38,927,907 of OZ002744.1, read as the reverse complement.
AGGCTTACAGCCTCTCTACCTCTTTATTCAGAGGGAAGCAGCGGCTAGTACGCTTCGAAAGAAAAGGCCAGATGAACGCACTTCCTCCAGGGTGGGTCATCTGAGCATCTTCGATCAGGTCACCATTAACGATCTAGAAGCTCCAACAGATGCTATGGCCAAGAGACTTTCTTTTGAAAGAGTTTCCAAGATAACCATTAATGAAAGAAGCCATATACTAGACAGAGGAGTCCAGTTTACCCAAGGGAGCCAAGTCTGGTATACTGACGGATTTCGGAAGAATGGGAAAACAGGCAGAACGGTGGTTAGTCCAAAAGTCGAATTCTCCATTACGCTTGGGGCTCCAACATCTCCATTAGTCAGACAACCAACCTGCGCTCCTAGCTTTTCTTCTCAAGCCTTTCAGTTGAAACTAGCTTGGAGGTGCTACTCGAAACTGCAACTACTGTCTAGGGACAATTGAGTAACCTTAGTTTGGGTCCCTGGGCACTGACGAGTAGACGGTAATGAAAAAGCGGACAAACTGGCTAAAATCGGAGCTGAATGTCTGTATAATGGTCCCTAACGCTGCAAAGAGAAGATGAAACCTCGATGTACATATGTTATATGTGAGTGCCTAACACTGGCAGCTCTAAAGATGCAAATCAGTGGAGAAGAAATTGTCTTTCCGGATAATGTCTGCAATCTAACCCCGAAAGCAATAATGTAGCTCGTTAAAAGGCTCGAATATACCTAATATAATCGTAATACACTTATAGGTTGTCATCGAACCAAATACCGAATAGGCACATCATCAAGAAATAATTCAAAATTTACATATGAAAGGATGGTAAACAAAAAATCAATATCTGAAACATTAATTAAAATAAGCCAATCAATATTTCTAAGCATCAACTTAAATTTTTCAAAATACCCACTAAAAAATCAAAGTTCGATACTTAATCAGGACGTCGTGCTACTCAAGCAAAATTTACAATGACATGATAAATATACCATTGTTCAATATTTTCCGATTGCTAAGTAATCTTGAAAGCTATTTGCATCTGTCATATAGCCCGTCAAAAAATAAATGCAACTACATAACTTGAATTTAGATTTATACAACTATCAATTTACAAGACCCTTGTATTATATTTTACAACAATACACTTTTTCTATAAACTAAAGTGTAATTATTCCGTTCTTTTACAGTAATAAATTACACAATCAATGACAAGAGTTCAAACCATAACATTTATTCCAGATTTAGTAAACCATTATCTGGTATTATAGATCCCTAAGCCTCACGTACTCATATTAACTGTCAATAACCATATCGGACTTATTCTCTAATCCGAAACAGAGCAATCAAAATAATGTTTTTGGATAATTACTATGTCCAAAAACAGAAACAACATCGCATTTCAACCTTCTTTTTTTTTTTTTTAATCCTTTATCATCTCCTCCCCATCCCTCCCACACCGTTCAAAATCTAAACATAAAAACGTTTCAACTTTCGCTAAGCTTCAAATTACTTAAACGATTTATTACATTTGAGGTAAACCGCTTATATAAATTAAGCTCTCTCTACAAAATCCTGAAATATTCTAGCGGAGACTTATAAAATTCCTGTCCACCCCTTTTTGTTTTGGTCTATTTATTTTGTACACCTTCAGTATATTGTTTTTGGAGGGGCGGAGGGTGGGGGGGGGGTTCTTTTATACATATATGGTCGCTTAGATAAAAAATGTTTATTGCCCCAGAAAGGTGCAGTGATTTTGTGGGATTTTGCGGTCGGATTTATCTGCAATAAGCCAAATGGAGTTTTCAATTTGTTTGGTTGCAGAGATTAAAATAGCTGCAATGTGAGACAATATAGACAGGGGTAGCTAGATTGGTAGGTATAAAGTGGAGAGGGGTATATTTGTACATATTATATGAGATCGCATATAGCCCATATGAATATTACTTGGTATAGTTATATGTATACTCAAATCGTGGCAGTGTTATTTTTTTCTCCATAGGCCTTTTTTTCATAAATATTAGTTTTGAAGATAAATAAAAAAATTTAAGACCAAAAGCCACGAATATGTTTGTTTTGTTTTTGGTCTGACACTCTTTTTATACTGTCCAAATCAAAATCATCTTTCTTTGCGGATTATTTTGCATTTTTTTTCACCATTCAGAATCGGTTTAGGTCTGCAATTTTAGATTTTTTTATTTCAGAATCTTCAATCATTTTCCCTTGCACAGTCTTAAGTCCGATGATTAACGTGAAAAAGTCAAGTATCTTAGGGTGCTCTGCACATTCGGCCTAGTTTTTGTGACGACAATTACTGTCCTAAGAAGAATTTTTGCTCGTTGGAGACTAAGTATAATCAAATGAATTCATGGTTTTTATACTGGTAGAAGCAAGACCTATTTAACATCTCTGCCATTCTTTGGGTCCCAGAACCCAATTATTTTAGTGCAACCTTACGCCGAGTTCAGATATCCTAGAACGCATAACCTTAACGAGCACACATTTCCACTTAGCGGCCATTGTTCGTTCCACAACGATCATTAATCTTCGAGTTACCCCCCCCCCCCCCCCTCCACCCTATCCACCGAGTGAAACCACATCGGAATGAAATTAGGCTCAATGGGCACCAGACCCTATGGTAGCAGATTTAAAATGAATGAAATGATCAAGATTCGTAATACAAAATGCTTACTCTCAGTTGGTTTTCATGCAATCTGGGACTGTTCACCTTGATTTGGGTCAGCCCACAGAATCAGTAGTTAGAACCTCGCACTATGAGGAAGTAGCTGCGTCCAGGCTAACATCTTCGCTTCACCCACCACCATAGGCTGATAGAATAGTGGGATCTATTATTTGCAGATATGTCACTGAACTGGAATAGGGTCTATAGTTGACAGTGCTTTCATATTTTAAAATTCGTGAAGGTTTGTTAAGATATAAGCCTCGCAATCACCTTGACTTCAATGATCTATTGTAAATCTGCGTTCTTGGTTATTTCCTTTCTAAATTTGAGAAGTCACACAACATGGCTGGAAGGAGGGAGTATGTGGATATGTTTGTCGAAATGGTCAATTTACTTCAATTAATAATTAATTTTATTAAGCAAACTAAATTTTGTCTTGATTGTAGGATATGCATTAAAAAAACAATATTTCTGACACGACAGTAGCCAATTGTGGTTTTCAATTCTTCTAGGTCTAACAATGAGAAATTAGTAACTTCATCAGTCACATGAAATATGAGACAGAGTCAAAATGTTAGTTGCATTCGCTTAGAGCCTTTTGTTAAAAAAGAAAATAATTTGATGAAAATTTGGCAACACACTAATGCTGCGCTGAACTTCGAAAACGAATGATAATGTTGACAAACTATTAAGTGTAAGCAAGTGAATCACAGTGGACGAGATCGCATATGAATTTTTTCTATTCCGCTTGAGAGTGCACACCAATTTATCTCTGAAAGTTTTAAGTTTTCAAATGTTTGTGCTTGATGTGTCTGACGCACACAAACACATTCCCTTACCGCACATCATTTATTGATAGAACAATATACAGAAGGAGTAACATTTTTTTTAAGTAGTTCTCTAATTTTTGAATGATTCTCATAGCCAATATGGCTTGGGGTCTGGATGCTCATCTCTTCACTTCCTGACATTTCTTACAGAACGTTGAAACCCTAATCCGTACGGTTTTGATGAATCCAAAATGGTTTCCCTATACATTTTAAAGACCCTACTGAAGAGTATTGGTTCCTGCTGATACGAAACTTTTTATACACATTGACTTTAATAGAATCAGGCATACTTTCCTTTAAGCTAAACTTAAAACTCTTTATATCTACCCTTTCCTTCTGTTGTGGATTCACCAATTTATATCTGGTCACCTAATTCGAGTTGTATTAGATGGTATTTTATCTGAGCACTATAAATTGCGGTGTACCTCAGGGCTCTGTTATTTCCACTTTTGACATTTTTTCACAGGATATGTCAATCGATATTAGATGATTAGATCATTGGATAACGACCTATACGCTCGCTTAGAGCAAAGGGAATTCCGTCGGATGCAATGAGTTTAAGACCAAAAGGTGACGCATCTCTTCAAAACAAGAGCATAATTTGACCACTCCCATTTCGTTTGATGGAGCATTAATTTTCTATACACCAACACCAAGTACTCTTGGCATTAATATTTCCAGTAAATTAAGCTGGACAGACCACATCTTCTATGTTGACAAAGAAACATCGAAATGTCTTGCATTTCTGAAATAGTGTAAGAAATATTTCCGCCCATCGTATCTAGCGCTCCTCTTCAAGTCCTACATCAGACCTAGAATGGAATACAATTCCCATATCTGAGCGGGGACTGGTCGCGCAGTTGTAACTTCATTAGATTTTTCCAAATACATAGAGCTCTCAAGCTCTTTGGCGTAGACCATCAGTCTCTCTTCCTTTATGGTTAAGTCTTGGGGAGACTAATATAGCAATTTATAAGAAGTGTACGGCAGGCCGGCACTGGTGGGCAGCATGCCTATACAAAAGGGAAATCGGTAGATTCGCCTGCACGCACTGATGTCCTTTGTTGAGAAATTCCCAAAATATGAGCTCCTGCTAAAGTAAATTTATTCTGAAAATAGCAGTCTATAGAGGTATACCGTAGGGGTTGCTATCAATACTCCTCTAGCTACTGGTAAAGGATGAAATCCTCATCAAGTTAGAGAGAGAGGGCTTTAAAGCAGTCGCCTACGCGGATGAGATATGCACCCTGATAACTGACAAATTTCTCTCTACTATTGGTGAAAGGCTGGAGTTGTGTTGCCTAAGCTGGATAGCTGGGCCGATAATAATGGACTGGGGCAAAACCCCTCGAAGACAAAGCTCGTCCTTTTTACAAGAAGGAGGCGAGTACAAAGTTTCAGAATTCCAAGGTTAGGTGGAGAGGATCTTACTCTCTCCCGTGAAGCAAAATATTTGAGAATCATACCCGATTCAAGCTGAGCTGGCCGTCTTCACGTGCAAGAGAATATTTTGTAAAAGCTGGGGACTAAAACCCAAAATGGTATTGTGGATGTGCACAGCCATAGCTCGGCCCATCCTTTATTATAGCGGCACGGTCTGGTGGACGGCACTGGCGAGGAAATGTAAACTGTGTAAAAAAGCAAGAGGGCTGCTGGTATGGTTATAACTGGTTATCTGAGCACCACGCCCACGCTCATGCTTGACTTACTGCCGGTGGACCTCTATTGAAGAGGTGTAGCGGCAATTAGTACCATTAGGTAGAAGGCGCGAGGTTGGTGTATGGAGAGGGCTGTTGGGCACTCCAGTAAACTCGAGCAGATAGACTGTATTGATTACAGGGAAGAAACAGACAATCAAGGACCAATTTTGACTTTTGGTGGGGGTGTAAATGCAATTAATTATGAGAGGGATGGTCATAGCATCCGTTATTTCTATTTGTACGGATGGTTCAAGACAAACGCGAGCACAGAGGCTGGATTGTACTCCAGAGATCGCCAGTGGCACGAGTTTTATAGACTTTCTGACAAATGCAGTATTTTGCAGATAAAGCTTGCAGCGATTTGTCAGGCCGCAACATTGGTATTCATGTGCAGACAGCCTTCACGGCAACTTATACTGGGTACCTGGGCAAAAGGATAGCTCAGGCAGCAAGATGGCTGAAGAGTTGACCAAAAAAGGCTCTGAATTGGATAGCTCCACAACGGTGGCTTATGTGAGGATCCCAATCGGAGCAATAAAAGAGGAAATCATCAGGGCCGCCTATCAAAAGGCAAGCATCCGGTGGACCAGCAGGGGTACCTGCCTTATTGCGAGGTAATTTTCACCTGCATATGACAGGAAAAGGAAGTGTGAGCTGCTAATGGCAGCAGAATAAATACCGGGTGGCCATGCTAGAAGACTGGGTATAGTAGCAGACAATTTGTGCAGCAGCTGTAAGGACTCGGAGGAAATCGAATCACTCCAACAAGTGCTTTGCGAATGCCTCGCTTTCATGAATAAAAGAAGTAAGATGTTGGGTAGCTACATCTTTTTAAGTCTGGGGAACTGCAAAGTAAAGAGTTCAGATATATCCTCAGTTTTCTGAGAGAAGTACGATGGATCTAGGTAAAGAGTCTTGAAGATATCCTGAGTTTCCTAAGGGAGACAGTAGGGCGACTTGAAAAGATTATCCTATGGGGCACGATGGACCCACTAGAGGTCTAGTGATGCAAACTAGTTGTTGTGCGACACCCCGCTTACGTAACCTAATCTAATCTAAGCTCGTTGCTGATGTGGCAATCACTTGTCACATCGACTCGCGCTATAAGTTTCTGCAATGTTGGATACCTTTCGCTCCTTTATCGCTACATTCATGGTAAATTTTGTGATGAACTATCTAGTCTGATTCCTTGTAGATTATTTCCAGTACACAGCACTTACCCTGCAAACCGGGCACATCCTTTTACCCTTGAAAATACTTTGGGCCATATAGTCAAATTGCGTGATGCATTTTTTATCTCTAGCTGCGCGAATGTGGAAGAGTCTACGTTCTTCTATATGTCCTTGTGCTTACAATCTACAAAGGTATAAGAGCCACGTACATCAGCACCTCTTCATGTCTTCTAATCCTTTCCCTGTACACTTCCTGCAATACTGTGCTCTATATCACAGGATATGCACTGCACTTAATAATATAGAAAAAAAAATGAAGAATATAAATATTTTTGGACCAGTTAATATTCGGAAATATGAGGCATCCATGTTACAAAGATGACAAGGTGTGGCCGATTCGAGAGCAGCTTTTGTGTGTTGCTAAATCATGAGGTGAGAATGTCATTTCGTACGAATTTGTTTTGAGTTTTTCCTATTTTATTGACTGAAATATGTATTGTAAAATAAAATATTTAACAAAATAGTAGTTTCCTCGTTTAAATCACTTCGGGAAAAGTAATTATGAACTAGTGGGAAAGCAAAGAAATTTCCAAATAGATTTTTTTTTTGTCATTTTGATAAGGACGATTGAAATTGAGACGAACAAATTTGTGACAATTGTCGCCAAATAAGACATGCAAACAATTGACAGATAATTCCCCCATACCTTCTTAATCTTTGCATGATGGGAAACATCCACACTTTCTGCACCAAAAAAAAAAAAACCAAGCAAGTGTATCAAATTTCTAACATTTGTCACTTTGTAGTAAATTTTTATTTTATATGAATAGGCTTCAAGTTCAATTCATTCAAATCTACGGAATTTACGAATAAAAATAATTCAAACTGGCCCCGTTTCACACGCTGTCCGATATTGTAGCAGAGTCATCTGGTGTGAATCCTTGACTAAAATTTATCTTAGCCACTTTAATCTCGAAACGGCCAGGAAAATTCGTAATATTTCTATAAATATACAAGTGAGCGCCATCTGGTAGTATTTAAGATGAGCTGTAAGATATAGTTGTTATGGACACTTATATGATTGGTGGAAATGGCATATCAATTACGGTTTTAGAGTCGATCATTGTCGATATTGGAAATTTCCAGAGATTCATTTCTCTCGAAGTATACTCTTGGAGTCAGGGTTTTAAAACTTTTGTATGTCCTTTATTTTTATTTTAGAAAAAGGAGTATTTTCTTTAGAATTTTTTTTGGAGATTTATTAAAAATAAAGAAAATACAATTGAATTAAATTGGCCACATAAATAATTTGAGTCTTACCTAAACCTACTTTAAGGAATTTTGCTTCACAGTCTATAAAAGACTATAAAAAATTTATTTGACACAAACTCCGCATTCTCATTTCCGTGTTCCTAACTAATAATGCCCTTCCATTGAACAATCAACAATAATGAAAAAAAAACAAAGAACAACAATTAATTTAACAAACGTCTCAAGCTTCGTTCAAGGCATAATAAATATAATTCCAAAGAAATACCTCAGAAGAAATAACTAGCACCCAATCAATACTTCAATACCATCGCCGCCCCCGTCGCCACACCTATCTCTTATTGGTAAATAGATAGGTAGATATCTACCGTACGTTTCATATATAGAAATAAGATAATAGCACAACTCTGAGCCGGTTTCTAACAACTCATCAAATTAATCAATGCATATGAGTCAATCCTTAATGAAATCTCGCCCCCACCTGAAACTAGCGTGATTCCTTTAGCCTATTATCTACGTTCGTCCTCCTGATCCCCATCCGTTTCGTAGCAGTCCTGGTGCTGGTAATATCATAACTTCCGCACCTTCAACGCTTTTAGTCTGCCTGCTGCTCCCTTTATCATATTTAATAATGGCAAGATGAATAGAAGAGGAAAGACTTTCCTTATTAATTTCGTTCCGGACATACTCTAACAGGAAGGAAGTAGGGGAGTCCATTCCTTAGGTCTCCATTTTCATATATGGAAAGTATACCTATATACATACATACATACATAAGTCCTTGGCTGGATAAGACGTTCTACTTACATTTGTAGCAAAACTCGAAAATCTCTGTATATTTAAGCGACAACTTGTGTTGCTGTTGCTACTGTTGCTATTGTTGCTGTTGTATGTTATGCGTTTACGGCACACTAGAAAAAGGTTCATCATCATCATCATATGGGAAAAGGCTCTTAAACAATCTCAACAGAAAACAGGTGGGTGGTGTAGATGACTTTAGATTTGGATAGCTACCGTCGTCGTCGTCGTCGTCGTCCTCAAAAGGATATTTTTTCTTTCAGTACAAGGCGAAATTCTGTCAGGATGTGCTTCTTTGTTTTTTCTTCTTCTGAAACTGAATTAATTCTGACCGTAGGCGTTGGTGGTGATGGTAGTGAAACATGCGAATAAGTTTACGAAAAATAAGTAGACACGTTTTGCTGTTTTGGTGGCGTACAACTTTTATAGCCTTATCCCCCTACTCTAGAATTGAGATTATTTGGGCACAGGGGTTCAGCGGAGCCGCAGGAAACTTTTAAGAAGTGACAACAAATGAGGAAAGTTTATTTTCTTCTTTATATCACTTTTTATTGTTATCTTAGCAATAAGATACAAAGTAGCAGTTGACTTTAGCCCAGGAGGGCTAATATCTTCTGTGAATATTTTGTAGAGATATATATATATATATATTTTTTTTTAGAACGGAAGTAGGGGAAAATTGTAAAAAGAAAAGGAAAAAAAAACATGCAAATCACGATGACTGTGAAGGAAATTTACTGAAATTGCTTAAGGAAATACACAGTTTTGCTTGAATATTTTATTTTATTTCATTTTTCTTTTTATTATCATTGAAACGCTATCATCTAGCTCTTTTTTTAGAGACATTGGTATTGGTGTAAATAGATAGGGGTCAGGGTGGCCCTAGTCTATCCAGAATGTGGACTGGTCACTCCAGGAAATTATAAAAATTCCTAAAAAACATTCGTCAATTCGTACAATCTTAGACTTAATTAAATTTGAATCTGTTCATATCGGAATCGAAAAGGCTTTAAAAAGTTCTTTTCTTTAAGAAATGTTATTGAAAACTTTTGAAAATTTATAAAAACTGTTATGCAATTGCTTTGATTCCATTCAATTTTGATAAAGGCGTGTGAACATGTATTTTATATGAGAAATGATGCGGAACTATTTTGACAGTTTGTGCAGCAATTTTAATTGATAACTTTTTAAGATCAATTAGATTTGAAAATTTAATAAAATTTTGTACAATTTCCTAGAATAAAGGTTTTTTGAGCATTTTCGATCTCATCGTATTCAATAATAAGACTGATTATCGTTATAAGGAAGAAACATTTACTTTGTTTTTTTGATACGCATGTAAATGTTATAAATACTAGACATTTAGCCAGGGCGTCAGTACTATACCAGTTTTTGTATAGAACGTAAGGGTACTGACTTATATTTTCTGTAATACGTAAGAGAAGCAAGGAAAGGTGGAGAAGTGTGAAACGAAGTTTCATGTCATGGCTAATTAAATACAGAACTTTCTTTTATTTTTCTATTAAAATCGTCGAAATTTAATTTATTTTTCAAATAAATACTTCTTCCGATAGTAATATGTATAGGGCGTTTCGTATCAAACCAATACTCTTCAGTACGGCCAGTTATTACCTGCCTCAGGATATTTTGAGTGGACTGTACAAAATATATGAGTATTGCTTAAGTTTATTGGAATTACAGAATACAATGCATTTTCACTCAATACGCCAATTACGTTATATACTAATTAGAATGAGATAACCAAAATCATTTTAATTTTGTAGAAAATCTATTTTCTTTACAATGATTTAGTGGTAGTAATTTTTTATCGGATATGTAATATGCATGAGATAATTCAGGAGTAGTTGTTCTATATATTTTTGTGTATGAGTGACAACTCTAACAACATGTAAATGTTCTCCCATTATCCCCAAATTATATTTACATAAGTTCTACTATGTTGTGTAGATATATCTCCTAGTTACTCTAGATTTTTACAATTTTATATTTTGTTATTTTGCATTTTTATATTTTCTGCTTCTTACTTTGTTTTATTATTTTTTCATCTTCTCACGTTTTTTGGTATATTTTTGCACTGAGAGTGATAAGGATTTCCATTTGTTTTCTTCTACTCCTTGTTATTCTTTCTTTACTTAATTTAATTCACTACATTTTATATATTTAATTTCCATACATTATAATGTACAAACAATAAAAAAAATGTTTTTTGTTAATTTACAACAGGTCCTGATAGTGGATCAAACCCGAAACGTTGTCGCCTTAATAAATTTATACTAAACATAAAAACGGAGAATCTCAAAAACAACTACTTCTGAATTATCTCATTAAAAGGATTCATAGCTATTTTAACAAAAAAAAAAAAAAAAGAAATCAATTTTTTATATGATCTACCATCACCGTTTGGGCATCTGAGTTCACTGTTGTGTAGAAAGAGCAGTCAGTTCAGGGTTTCTGATGAGATCGCCCTATACTAATGCTAACCGAAACATACAGTATACTGTCAAAATTTCTTTAAGAAATTTTAGTTCTCGGCTCTAAGCCAACAAACTGACATTACCTCGCTACAAGAACTTCTCATTTAATTCTTTGCTTAATTCAGTATGTTGAAATATTGCCTGTAGACGCTATATGGTTCTCGAAAGAATAAAACTTAATCAGCTTTGTATTATGTACTAATCTATTTTCACAATAAATTAAATATCCGACTAAATTGAAATTAACAAATAGAAAAGCAATCAATCAAAGGGAAATGCCCATTTTTCATACAACTTTAGGCCCGACACATCCAGTCATGAGAAATGTCTTAACCGATACCGTATGATACTCTGGGCATATTTTATTAACAACGTTTATTTCTATCTAGCGGGGGAAAGCTTTGGAGATCAGTTGTAGCTTGAGCGACTTCCTTGAGTGAAAAAGTGGACTTTTATACTTCCCGTGATTGTGCGGAATTAGTGCAGAAATGCCTTTCTATGAGAAAAATGTTCACAATAAATAACCAATGGCCGTGAAAGAAAGGTCTGCAAAAAAATGAGAAATGTAGTAGCTAGGATGTATGTGACCCAAGTGGGTTTCCGGCCGCAAAACGTCCCGAGGACGTTTTCTGAATTGGGAACAAAAAACATTGCCCGATAGTACTCGGCGAGACCTTTAATTCGGTATGCAGCATACGGGGGTTCCTACCCCTACACTAAAAGAATACATAAAGAAATTTTTTTCTACAAATTCTAGCTGGTAATGAGCTCAGACGAACAGTGAAACCCATTTTTTGATCGGACATAACCCTACCGAGTTAGAGCCGATCTAAAGTGCGAAAAAACTAGTACCTCAGTTCGAATAAAATGAGAGGGAAATACTAAAAAATTGAGTATTAGGATGGCTATAATTAGCTATTTAAGCCTCCGAGTATAGGAGTGTGGGTACTCAAGCTTCTTCTCAGGACGTATGGAATTCGGTTATGTACTAGATTTTGCAAAATGTACTAGATCAAATATGACATCATTGACAATTCTCAATTCCTGGAAAAACCTTGGACCGGGAAAATTTACCAACAACATTCGGAGAATGATAGTATGTGTATAAAAATTAGCGTGTATTCAAATGCAACCTTGTGTCAAAATTTTAAAATACGGTATCCTCTGATTGAACCTTGAGGAACTGCAATTTATTAAGTAGAAAATTATACTTTCTGTAACAAGTTTTTTTGCTTGCAATTATGCTGATATAAGGATAAAGTTAAATATTGGCGTCTTTTTCCTCTTACTGTATTCAAATACAAACTCTGAAAATATTTATTGTATTCAGCAAATAGATGACGAAATACAAAAAAAAAATCTTTCACCAAAAATACAAGATAAATATAGAATTTTCTTGCAACCTTAGGAAATCTCAGTGTTTTATACTGCAATTGATTCTATCACATGTATTTATGGACCTACTCAGTGACAACCCGTTTTGATATAAACCTACTTTTATTATTCAAGAAATTTTGAACACAAGTTAAAATTGGACGAAAGTGGTTCCAAAAATCCTCAGCTTGAATTAAAGAAAAAAAAAAATCATTATCCAGGTATGCATCTTAAAGTAACCGAATTTCTTTGAAAACCAATGCTGTCGAATATCATCCGGAAATTCACAACAAACAGTCACACATATTACTTTGACACGTCCTGATCAAAATTCTTCAACAAATGCTGAAGAAAATACAAAACTACTGAGGTTTGTATCAACATAACGCAGCATAAGGCCGGTTTTACCAGATAGCCACCTCCGAATATTTGATTACTAATGGAATTCACCAGATTTAACACCGTACTATGTTTACGAAAATAAAAAATGCACTAAACTGAATCAATTTTCAGTTCGTGTTGGAAGTGAAAATGAAAACGACTAATATGCTCAGAAAATTGACATCATCGAAACAACTGCAATAAAGCATACCTGGGGAGTCTTTTTTTCATATAAATATGTACTGAAACGCCATTTAACTGTAATTTTTATTTCTACAAATTCTGTAATCTCCCAGCGGGAAATAGGTGAAGCGCTTATAAAGAGAACCGCTTCCACACCATAGCCAGAAAATATCTTTTCCGAAGCGCTCTTTTAGCATAGACATAGGAATCTTTGCGGAAGCAGATCTCGACTTTACGCATATTCATTTTTTTGTTGTGAAAATATGACTCATTTCAGAGATGACACAAGAACTAGATGTCGCATGGCATACTCGAGCAGAGTATACAGATTGTGAAATGGGCAGTGCATTCTGAAATGGACCATAACTTGTTTTACTGCGTGCCGAAATTAAATGTTTTATAATACCAGTTTTGTATATATTTGATCGACTTCCTCAATTTACTTCAGGTGCGAAAAAATATGAATCATTTCAAATGTTGTGATCCATTCCGGAACGGACCACCCAGTCATATAAACTTTGTATACTTTTTTGGTACTGCATGCGACACCTAGCTCTTGTGCCATATATGCTCATATGCCTCTGAAAGCACAGCAGTATTTTCATTCTGTAGTAGGTATTCAGTTGAAGTGTGCGGTTAACTGAAATTTAATTTAATTTAAAGTAAAACGGAGCTCATTCAGAATAAAATTGAAATTATCAATAAAACTCTTATCTTGTTTCCCTGTGTATTCCCTAAAAGCGCTCCAAGACTACAACAGGTATCCGACAAGCATTCCAAGAATGTTACCCTGAAAATTATCCAGGAGTGCTACCTTACAAGCGCTGCACCCTAGAAATACTCCAAACGATTGCTTCACAAGAATCTAGAAGTAAGCGCTTCCCTCTGCTAACATGCTCACGTTAAAACAATATGAACAAAGATATGGTGCGGAAGCGCTGCGAGCTTCCAAAGAAGCGCACTTGCATTCTCCTTTGAGCTCTTCCATTTCGTGCTGGGAAGGCGTACTTCAGCAAAACTTTAAACAATATATGAATTTGTTTGAAATACCACCGTATATACATAGCAAATAAACAAAAGACAATGCAGAGTTAAAGCACATAAGACCCAACGTGGGTGATTTAGTTTTAGAATCTGTGATGATGATGAAAAAATATATAATTTAAATATAAAATTTCATTATTATTCATGGTCCAACTAAATCCATACAGTTTTAGGATCGTACTCGACTTATGAAATCTAAATACATATAAACACACAGCACACACACACACACACACACACATCCATATGATGAGAAAAGTTTTATATCTTTTAAAATCCTCTTGGCCCTTTCTTTCTATGCAAACATGAACTTAATTTAAATAAAAATTGAGAAAAAATCTCTCTATGATGATGCATTGGGTATTAAAGTTGAAACGAGAAGATTCTGCAGATATCAAATATGTTGCGAGTTGAAATCTCTAGAAGCAGCACATTGAACGCTGATTTTCATTTTTAAAATGTGGGGGACGGAAGGGTAAAATAGTTTGTTAGACTTAACTGGTAATACATATATATATAGAAACTTACATATTTACTCGTGTATATAGCATCTGTGGAATGCAAACGCCCGCCATTGCGATATTGCAAAACATCATGCTTCTAGCACAAACAATTTCTACATGGTCTGTGTACCAAACATGAAAGCTTCTTTACAGAGAGTTTTATAAAGAAAAAAATAAAGTAAAGGAAACTAGCAGCAAATTCCTTGTTGCAATACTCCCACTAATATTTGACATTCTAGAGAGAGAGAGAGAGAGAGAGAGAGAGAAGGGAGAGCGAAAACAAGAATTTCTAACCAGAATATGGTATCCTATATAGGTGCGGTATATCAAGTAATGATGGTGGTTCCTCCTCATATATATAAGTTGGCCTCTTACAAGATTCGAAACGAGACTGATAACGATGATTTGTGATTCTCGGGGAAGACTAAGTATATCAAATCCATACGCCCGCCATATCAATTTGCTATGCAAACAGTGTTGAGTTCTACTTCAGATGTTTGAGTTTTACCACTAAAGTGTTTACAAATCGATAAGAACGTCGCTATATACTATGGCTATACTTATATATAATGTATTTACAGTACAGAGATAAAAGGGATTTACATTAGATTTCAACTTGAGTTTACTTACGAAATTTACTTTAAGTGCATTTCTTGAAGTAATCAGGAGGAATTAGGAGTTATAGGGCAATGTGATGCATGCTCAGAATCTTTTTTATTTTTGCTTTTGTTGTACTTATAAATAAAATTTTAGTAGATTTCAAAACAGATTTAACTTTTAAATGTATTTAGGCAAAATTTGATTTAGATTAAAAAAGTTGCAGAAAGATTAAGCTAGATGGCTCTGTTCTTATATGTGGGTGATTTCATAGTTGTACATTTCAAAGAAGTGCAATACAAAGGCATGTTTAGGACTTGAAATGGTACCTATGAAAGTGAAACATAAACCCAACAAAGGCTTACATTCATAGAATTTAGTTACAGTAAGAACAAATTATTGGATTTCAACCTGGAGCTGATATTGATATCAAAGGTGATGCAGGCATGAGTATATGGTGTGAACTTCAAAATTTCATTACTGCTTCATAGTTGGAATTTAATACAAAGGACACAGGGTCTTAAGAGACACAAGAGGAGCAAAAACGACAACATTCTCTCATTGCTTTATGCATTTCCTAATATAGATTCCATGTCCTCTTGATGGAGTCATATTAATTTTTAGTGAAGTATAGGTATCTTTTCCAATGATATTTTTTTACAGAAGAATTTACAATCTGCGCCAGGTAAATTCTGTAGAAACTCATAGCAATTGTTTATTTACCTATATAACTCAAGGCAAGAATGGATGTTCTGGATAAAGAAAAAAAAAAAACACAGGGTTTTCTACAGAAAGTTATACTAGTTTGAAAGGCCGCCATTTACAATTATTTTTTGCCATTCGTGAAATGTATAATACTTGCAAAATTTATCATGGAACAATATTCAATAAATGAAGGTGTTTTCGTGGCTAAGATGTTTTATAATTATCGTTTAACCATACGAAAATTAAGAGAAATTTTGGTTGCCAACCAGAGCGACTATCTATCATACATAGTACGTGAATTTGAAGAAATCGGTAAAGTGACAGATAAATTGAAGACTGGCCAAAGTGGTATTACGACAACATCTGAAAATATTGCTGCTGTGTGCGAGACAGCATATCCGAATTTCCCTTAAAATCAATTCAAAACTGTACTCAGGACATTGGAATTAATCAAAATTTCTTTTGTGGCGAATTCTTCATAAACATTTGCGTTTGTTTCCGTTTAAGATTCAGTTGACATAATATCTTGTTCCACAAAACAATACACGATGCCGGGCATATGCGGATAAGATGTTACAAATTATTCATGATAACCTCGATTTTCATGAAAAAATCATAATAACTGATGAAACAAATTTTCATTACGGTTATTGTTACTGGAGAATGATACTGTCACATAATTGAAAATTTTGTGGCACTTCAATTGGGTGCATTGGGCCTCCTCAATACCGTCATTCGGGGTGAACTCAAACGATTTTTGCCCTTTTTTGTTAATAAAAATTACAGTTTTTAAAGGAAAATTTGCAAAAAAATTATTTAGAATCTCGCATGTCTCTATTATCAAATTCTAAAGTAGAAACAGATAAATTTTCATTCCTCCCACCACTTTTGTTTTAGTTAAAGAATGTCCGCTTCCGCCCCTATGTGTGGGGTAAAGGCGGACGACCACATTTTAAGCATTAAAAATTGTCTTAGAACAAATTCGGACAAAAAAAATTAAAAATATTTGTTTACTAAAGTTTAATAGAGATAAACCACATGACAAAGAATAAGTCATTTTGTTTTTCCATTTCTAGTATTTCCTTGTTACAACAGTTACTTTTCGAGTTATCATCTCCTAAGGAAAAAAATATTATTTATAAAATCCTTACTAACGTGCTCTACGAAAAATTTAATCAGAGGAAATGTACACCCAACTGCATTCAAACTTGTACTGATGATATATATGCCGGTCGTTTTAGTTTTAAGCGTCGCGGTATATGCCTTTTAAGTAATACGTTGACCAATACCTTTCTGTCCGAATTCACCCTCACAGTCCGACTTCACCCCGAGTGACGGTATGTCATTTCAACAGGACGGTTCCACATTGTATACAGCTAACACAATAATGCAATTATACCATCAACTGTTTCAAAACCAAATTATTTCTAGAAATGGTCACCAGATTTAACAGCCACGAACTTTTTTATGGGGATATCTAAGAAGCAAAGTGTATGTCATTAAAAAATCTCGCATTTGTCCAATATTATCACTAACATGTATATCATGGACCGCTGATACTACTGGAATTGCTTACATTATAAAGGGATCAGTTTTCTGTAGTTGTCTCTTTTTGGATTAGCTACTGTATTCCGCTGAACTTCAAATAATAAGTTCAATGAGAAATCCACCATAATCCAGTGGATTTACCAATATATAGAATTGCAATGAGTGGCAATAATCTCTTTTATCTGTCCCCTATACCTACTTTTGGCGATTGGTAGCCAAAATCGCCTAATTTTATTTCCTCAAAAATCAAGCTTAAGGAATATTTGATATTATAGGAGATAAAGTTCTAATAAAAGTAATAAGATCGAACATTATTTGGTATATGAAAATAATTCGAAAATGTAACTTGACATAAAAATAATTGTCATACCCCTGCCACAAAAAGTTGACCTAATTGAAATAGAAAATCAAGCAGTCCATAGGGGCTTTTAGCAAGCACTGTCTCAGTGCGACAACTGAGACAAAACTTTGAGCAACAGTCTCATTTGTCTCATAGTGTAAACCAATCAGCTGATTTGCCAATTTAGACATTTAAATAATTTTGACCACAGAAAATGAATAGTAATAAATTGACGAAAGTGTTGTTAGTTTACTCAAATAGCGCATTAAACTTTAATTAGTAATTAAAATCACAAAATAATGAGACTGAGTTAACTGAAATTCAGTTTTAATTGTTTCAGTTGCTCAGTGTTTGCGTTTTGTTTTTTTGTTGCTCAATATGGAACTAATGGCAGAAACACATCCAGGCCTTAAGGCTTCCTCGCGGTATTGTCAAATTTTCAACACGGGGTTTTAAACGATTTAACATAAAATTAACCAGCAGCTAGCTTCAAGGCCTAGCCGTAAGGTGCGCTTGGTCAATGTTGAAAATTTTACTCTCTCAGGCCTACTTCTGTCAACAGAAATACTATCAAAATTACAATGACAGTACCAAGCCCGGTGATATCATTTTTTTTTTTTCAATTCTCTGAGGCAAGCCTTGACGCGAGCTTCGAGGAAGCATGAGAGAGGCCAGGCCTGGAGCTTGCTTGGATGTGTTTCTGAGTCCACCCCTGTGTGTGAAGAGAAGTTTATTTTCTACTTTTTCATCCGGCTTGGCCTCAGTTTTGTTTGAAAACTCTTTTTTTGCTGATTATATTTTCTGCCTTTTTCACGTTAACTAAGTTGTTATTACGTGCTGCATGGAGATATTTTAAAACAATTTTATGACGGCTGAAAGGACACTGATTTACCAGTTTTTATTCGAGCATAAAATAGTTGAAGTACTGCAACGGTTTTCTGAAATTCAAATTATGTTTTAAACAGCGCTTTTTAGCTGTATTCCAACTTGAATTTTCCCGATTTTCCATGTTTTCCACAGACTTTTCCTATTACTATGAAATTTTTTAAAAAATTTACATGATTTTTCCTCGATTCTTCATGCAAGTTTTCATGCAAGTTTTCATGATTGTTGAAGATAAAGTATTGATGCCAGTAGGACGGAAAAAAAATATTCTGCATAGCTTATAAAACTTTTTTGTCGGAAAATTTTCCGGAAAAGTCGAAAAATTCCGGAAATTTTCGGAAAATTTTCCAGAAAAATTGGAAAATTCTGCATTTTTCCTGAAACAGACTTATCACTAATCATATCGATGAAAATTTTTCCCATGATTTTCCCGCTTTTAAGGGTTTTCCATGGAGTTTTCCACAAAAGTAACTTTATGCAACTCATTTCGCTCTACAATTTTGTCTTAGGTTGCGAAACGCTCAAAGGCTTTTCCTGGGTCAGAAAAACTCCGGGAAAGCGTTTTACATGAATTTTCCTCGATTTGTTCTACAAGTTTTCACCATTGTCGGAGAGAAAGTAATGATGCTAGTTAACTTGATCCTGCATAATTTAGAAAACTTTCTTACTGGAAAATTTTCCGGAGAAGTCGGAAAATTCCGGAAAATTTTTTCGGAAAAATTGGAAAACTCTGCATTTTTCCTGAAACGGATTTATCACTAATCAAATTTATACCAAATTTTCAAATGATTTTTCCCGATTTTCCGGGTTTTCCATGGAAATTTCCGGTTCAGATTTAGATTTAATAGTCACGCGACGTGAACCTGTGTGCCAAATATACAGACAAATTCGTGTACGAGTTAAATGGCTGGCCTCAAAAATAGAACAAAGTAAATAAATGAAAAAATGAAAAAAAAACCAAAAAAAAAATATTTATTAAAAATATTTAGAAACCAGATTCATTCAAAACGAATCGAACCTCATGTAACTCAATTTCACTTTTTGGGCTTACTAATTAAATCAAACAGCAGGAAACTTCATTATCAATCACACCTAAAAACTTGTAAGCTTCAATACGTTCGACGTTTTAAATTTTTCAAGTTCTGTAGCCATAAATTTCTATTTCTTTCCCAGACATAAAGATAGTTAGGTATACAGGTAAAATTCCAAGAAACAATTAATTCTTGAATCCTTAATTAAGCAGTAGAAAATTGAGAATTTATGTATCGTAAATCTTCATAGAAATTTTATATTAATTTCTACCAGTAGGTAACCGATTCTATTCGACTTACGACTAAGTACATTATGTTGAATTGTCCATCCATAGCAGTGAATAATAATAACAACAAATTACTACTATAGGTAAAATAAACGGACCAAAGATAACAATGCATATGTACATCATAATTTCATCAAATTTAATTAAAATATTGCTTCCATTTCTTCCTCCAAGTAGCACTCTCTTTCTCTCTATATCTGTCTCTTTGTCCCTCTCTCTATCTCTCTCTCTCTCTTTCTCCTACTCATTATCTTTATCTCTTTCCGTCTTTATTGGAGTTTGTGTGTAATCAAAAACATCATCATTCCAGCGCTCTTTGTATAGCTTTGAAATTTTGTTTTTTTTTTAGAGATTTAACGACAGTCGATCTTTTTCTTTTTTTTTTCCAAAAGAAAAACTTTCGCTGTGCACTCGTATTACGTTGTTTTTTTTATTTTTGTCCCCCATGAGCATCAAACATGTTAGCCGGAAATTAAAAGTTCTTTTACCTGCACTGTACCTCACAAAGGATTTGACTTGGAACTGATGAATGCCCTGAAAGGATGGAAATATGGGAAAAAACGTACATACATATGTACTCTAGGTAAGCCTCCTAGCAGACATTCATTTACACACTGTATTACAACAAGCGAACTATATGTAAGAGGCTTGTATGGAGTAACTATATGCGCCTCACAGGGCGTAAAATGTGAAAGAAATCAGAAAAAAAGGTGATTTTTTATCATTCAAATAGATAGGGAATGCCAAATGCAACAGTAATTCCAAGGTGAATTTTTTAAAAAAAATGGTAAAAAAGAACAAACAAAACAACAAAGAAATAGAAAAGAGCAATTTACTTAAGGGAATGAAAATGACGTCTTTTGTAAATGAACTCGTTTGACAGACAGCTTATAATGGAACATCATTAGAAAGTGGAAAAAAATGTTACTTTCAAAAGTTTTCTTCCTCTCCTCACACAGATCAAATAAGATGAAATTAAGTTTCTTTTAATTACTTAAAAAATTATGGATTAAAGTCGAGAGATATCATAAGTAATATGTTGATGCCTGTATTGAAAAATTTGAAATTGAATTAAGAAATAAAGTTTGTAGCAATTCTCAATAGATGGCGCCATGTGTACTATTTTGAATATTTTCCTTTCAATTCCTTTGTTTTTATTCCATAAATTATTTTATTTTACAAATTAAAAATCATGACATGTTGTTTCAACTATGTTTCCATTATTATATGGATGCTGTTTGACAAATTTGATAACACATTACACTAAAATCACAAGAGCTTGGGGGTTAGGGTCAATTAGGAGGCCGAAAAAAAATCGCCTTTTTTATAATTTTTTTTTTTTTACGGTTGGTTTATTTATTTTCATACCAGTATTTTTTCAATAAAATATTACATATTTGAAAAAGCTCCAGTAATTTTTTAGAGACAAAATATTTATTTGTAGCCTAGTTATAAGAGATATTCAAGATGTCGAAAAAAAAAGTGTTTTGCGGTGTTCACTGCTGCTCAAGACTGGATCATCTGTAATCATAAATTTTTATGCAATCATTAGTTAACAGCACTAGCTTTCGGGTGTACGAAGGGTTTAGTATAATTTTGATTTTTTTTTAAATAGGGGGGAAGTGGAAAATTTATTTATTTTTTCGCTAAAAAGAGGCGCTAATTTTTTGATTATAAAAAAAAATTATTCATCGTATTAAAAAACTCCTTCGTCCACCCGTGAGATAATTGTATCCTAATTAAGAGATCAAAATTTGGAAGCAATCGGATAATCGATTCTCGAGATGTCGTGAACGCTGCCTCAAAATGTTGTTTTGAGGAAAATAGGTTTAAAGTTTTAAGTGGATCTTGCATGAAGATAAAAAAATTTCTCTTGTACTTACATAGTATTATGGATTCCAGGACCATATAATAAACCTTCTGCTTTATTTGCAGCCTCTGCAGATGCTAGTTTCTTTTGGGGTCGACCCATTCTACCTTCTCGAGTATTTTGTTTTACCCGACCATTACTAAATTTTATCCTCTCATTGTCTTCCTGAGCGGCATAGTCATGTGCATTGGGTCCACAGCTAATTCCTAATGAATTGAAAATTGCTAACAGGCCATATGTACATTCGTTAAAAACAATAGTAGAAAGATATGCGGCAATACTAATACTAGTGAAGCCGATAGGTAAATTTTTCGGCATAACCTTCCATATGTTTCGATTGAGGCTCTCATTATTGTTTTGGGTGAAATCTCCAAGACACCTTTCCAACAGTTCGTCCTTGGAAAGATCTTCATAAATTGGGTTAATGGCCTCCAATACGTCACTTGGCAAGGGATTATAGTCTTGCTTATAAGAGCGATCTTTGACTGCTTATGCACGCTGATACATAAGTTTTAAACTTTGTGGCATTTTTGGTGCCGTGGCTTCTTGTCAGTTGAACTATAGTGGTAAAATGTGGCTATATAGTACTTTTCATATTTTTTGCACAGAAGCACAGTTCCGACGAATGGCAAAACCGTAATAAACTGCCAATTTGTCAATCACTATTGCAGTAAGTTTACCTTTGCCGTCGAGTCCTTTAGTATTTTTTTTTTTAATACACGTCGGCCACGTTCTTAGACGCTTCATATATACTTTTTAGTATAATTTGATATGTAGACTTTTTCAAAAATGGCGGTAAGTCCATCAATCCGCAAAACTTTGTTGCGCCTTTCAAGCCAGTGCCTAAATCACGCATCGCTAATATAAGTCTCCGATTAATTTCGTAATCAGTTCCACTGTGCGGGCAAGAAGGTATATGCTGAGGAGCACAATTTTCACACATTACGGCAATTTTAAATCCGAGACCGCGTTCAGCTGCCACTTGAATTTGCATTTTTCCATCGCACTTTACACACTTTATTAAGTTTGAAATTACACAAAAAACTGCAAAGAAATATAAAATTCCGTAACTAACAGAGCCATCCTGTGGTACGAGTAATTCGTCTTGTTCCTTCAGTTTTTTTGCTGAAGTACTAACAGCGGAACTATCGTGCTCTGCAGTTTTTGAATTGAAAAACTGCTTTCTTTTTCTTGTTCTACACTTGAAGACTTTTTCGTTGCTTCTTCTTTTTCTTGAGATTTTACGATCTTCCATTTTATACAAAAAATATGTAAACTCAAAAACAAAACTCAATATAAACGCAAACAACAACTTCTCTGTTCGATGTGCGCCGCTAGACTACTCGGATCTTTATGAAATTTACACAGGATATTTTCAAAATATTGTACTTTTGAAATTTGATTTAAAAAAAAAATTGATTTAAAAAATTTTTTTTTTTTTTTTGAAGTTGTTAAAGTATGGAGTTCGGGTATTCGTAAAATTTAACGCGATCTCCAAAAATAACCAATAACGAAATGACAGCTGTTAAAATCACAATTAATCGGAAATATTTTTACAAATGTTAAGTGATTATTATTTATAAAGGATATAAGTCATCATATCGACGACGAATTTGTTGCTGCGGCAGGTCTAAGTGTATATCGTCGCCAAGGAAATCCACGGGATAAACTAAATAAACTCGCTTTGTGAATAATCGAAGAAATGTCAGAGTTTTACCAGCATTTTAATGCTCCGCACATTAAAATGATCAGTAAAATGAGTGGAGACTTACAAAACGCCATCTATCTTATAATAGAAAAACTGGCACTTTTTACCAGTGAACTCCGTACTGCACTAGTATATATATATATATATAGTTTACCGACATTTTAAGTCATGTTTGGTGCCGATCCGAAAACAAAAATTTTCCGAGTATCAATTCGGTTTTCTGAAATTCAAATTATGTTTTAAACAGCGCTTTTTAGTTGTATTCCGACTTGATCCCATATAACATGAATTTTCCCTATTTTCCATGTTTTCCATAGACTTTTCCCTATTACTATGAAATTTTTTTAAAAATTTACAAGAATTTTCCTCGACTTTTCATGCAAGTTTTCATGAAGAGAAAGTATTGATGCCAGTAGGACGGAAAAAAGTGATTCCGCATAGCTTATAAAACTTTTATGTCGGAAAATTTTCCGGAAAAGTCGAAAAATTCCGGAAATTGTCGGAAAATTTTCCAGAAAAATTTGAAAATCCTGCATTTTTCCTGAAACAAATTTATCACTAATCATATCGATGAAAATTTTTCCGATGATTTTCCCGCTTTTCCGGGTTTTCCATGGAGTTTTCCACAAAAGCAATTTTATGCAACTCATTTCGCTCTACAACTTTGTTTTAGGTTGCAAAACGCTCAAAAGCTTTCTTGGTCGGAAAAACTCTGGAAAAGCGTTTTACATGAATTTTCCTAGATTTTTTCTGCAAGTTTTCACCATTTTCGGAGAGAAAGTAATGATTCCAGTTGATAGGGAACTTGCTCCTGCATAATTTAGAAAACTTGTTTACCTGAAAATTTTCCGGAAAATCGGAAAATTCCGGAAATTTTTTTCGGAAAAATCGGAAAACTCAGCATTTTTCCTGAAACGGATTTATCACTAATCAAATGTGTACGAAATTTTCAAATGATATTTCCCGATTTTCCGGGTTTTACATAGAAATTTCCGGTTCAAATTTTGATAGATTTAATTGTCACGCGACATGAACCTGTGTGCCAAATTTCATGATAACGAAAAGTGGATCTACGAGAGTGTCGAATATAGTAAAAAAGAAATTTATAGATAAGACAGACAAATTCATGTATGAGTTAAAGGGACGGGCTGGCCTCAAAAATAATCGCAATGCAGTAAAATAGTTTCATTTCGACTTGTAATATTGTGTTGTGTTCTTGTCAAGTAATCTTAAAGTTGACTGATGGATTTCTGCACAATTTACTGCGGCGATACGTCATCACATTCTGCTTCATTTATATATTTGTTTTGAATGTTCTATATAAATATAATGCACTGCCTAATACAAAATTATGCACATTTCCTCGCGTTAATTAAGCATAGCCTGAGACTATATGTTCATTGATTCAAATATGTATCGTTTTATCAAACACAAGGCATGTTTTTGAATATCTTTTATTTTTTAAACGTTGATAAATTCTTTTTATCTTTGATTTTTGCAGAATATGTATATCATCAAAAATATCATCATAATATTATAGAAAACGAAGAGGACATTGTATGTGGGAAAATAGAATATATTTAAAAACAAAAAGCACTTAATACACAAATATGTACATACGTTACCACTGATTGCAACTATGCAACATTTCCAAAAAAAAAAAAAAAAAAAAAAAAATCATTCCGTTGAATGATTTGTTTTATGAACTTCACCCCATTTATTACGTACAATTTTTCGATTGAAGAACAAATGATTGAGCTAGGATTGTGCAAAATATTATGAGAATATTTACACCATCATCTAGTTGCATTCCACAACTTTTTCGAGTCAAACAAATTATTTTATGGTATGTCCTAAACTAAAGCAGATGAAATCGATTATACTATTCCACAATAATATGCCATAATGCCGTTGAAATGATAACGTCGTCGTCATTGTTGTTTGAAATCATGAAGGACTTGAATTAATTCATTGAAATGTCACATGCTCTACATGCATACAAACATGGAATGGACGGTGTCGATTTGTTCGACAATACGATAAGCAATTATCACATTCGAATGTATTGCAAGAAATTATTAATGGTTGCGATTATTCGGCAATAGTGAATCAATGAAAATTGCATTGTTTGCTTTATAGGTATGAAAACAAAGACAAAATATTTCAGTAGATTTAGTGCCCTTTTGAAATTTCATTTGATTTTACCAAAAAAAGAACAATGAAATTCAAATGTGCACATTTGTATATTACTTACGATTAGATGCAAAAATGCATCAACTCTTGTAGCATAGAAAAATCCTCAACTGACCCTAAATTTACACAGTTTACAGCTTTTTCAATATATTGTAATAAGTTCTTACAAAAATATCTGTGCTATACAACCAACAAATAGCGTCGATGAATATCACAATTCACGTCAGAACAGCTATACGCAGTTTGTAACTAGTCATAACTTGAACTCAGCCTTGCTATTCGAAATTTAATTTTAAATCTGACATTTTCTATCTAAAACGTCAGCTAATGAATTAAATAATAATCGGCCTAGAACTGATCCTTGAGGGATATCATAATGTTGGCATTCACAATATTAAAATTCATATTACAGTCATATTAGCCGATATAAAAATTCGTAATCAATTTAACAGATCATGTATTGAAAACCATAAAGGGAACATATTTAGAAGAATACAGTTCCTCGACACCGGTAAAGCTTTCAAAGGTCATCCTTGATAGATTAAGTAGAATAAATCTATCAAGCCCGTGATTAAAAATTTATAGAGGTGTTCCTATAGAAAACAAAATTTGAAAATTATAAATTAAAAAAAAAAAAAAAACTTTTTGCTGGCAGGATAACAAGGCAACAAATATCAGACAACCCAAGCAGCATTTTACGTCCCGGGAACGTAGCTGGTACAAAATGTACAACCGTTTAGAGGCAATGACTTGGATTAGGAACGCAGCGGGCATTTACCGGGTACGTGTCCGGTTCTAAAATGGGGAATGATTTTCAGGTGGTGATTTATGTGTCTGCTTTGTGGCTAGAACTAATGCAGGAACGTTGCGATAACTTGCCCGACACGTTTCAGCATCGTCCCAAACACGCCACAAAAACTTTTTTACCAAATTGCAAATTGCATATAGATAGATTTTGGGCTTTCAAGTAGAAAGTTTCATTTAATTTTTAAATACAAGATATTAAAATATGTACATATGTACTTCGATTAAAGTAAAATTAGTCGATATCTGTATCGAAATAATTGATGCGGAAGGAATTTGTCGTTAAACGTAATGCCGATACCTCGAAAAAGTACAACGCCCCGCACATAAAATCAAATATAAAACTTTTTATTTAAAAATTATTATTTAGCCATAAAGTATTTTTGTTAAAATTCCCAAAAATCAATGACTAAAAAATCTAAAAAACTGCAAAATATATCTTTTTAAATTTTTCCTTAAGCATTTTTTAGTTATTCTAATCTAATGCTTCCAATTTATCCCGAATATAATGACAAAAAGGAGACATTTCATGTTAAAAAATGTCTTCCAGGAAAGAGCACCACCTTATTGTTCCATTCACTAAATATAGCCACTATATGGTCGTGGCTCAAAAAGTTTGAGGAGACAGCTACTTCAAGGCTCCAAATGAATAACCTTATAGTTCCAGAATGACATTTCATCATCCCAAAACGGAACTTTCATGTATATATCGGGACCTGAAAGTCCCTGCCGCAAAAGTGTGACAATAAAACGGCCAAGTAAAGCTGTCAAAAGTTTATTACGAATATGGGCGTAGATGGAAGTTTGTAAGATGGATTTTTTTTTAAAGAAGAAAAAAAAAACCAAAAAGCACTTATATAAGTATGTATTTATTGCTAGGAATAAGAGATCAATAAATGTACATATGAAATGATATTTTTTATTTATTTTTCCAAGTGCATTTAAGTTGGATAAGTAGTCATATTCAGAAACTTTCATAATATTTCGTTTTCTTTAATCTCAATCAAATGTGTGTATCAGTGGAAGAAAAATTAATTTCGCATGGTATTTAAGACAGAACAATTTGCACCTGACTTCAGTAGCAGAGTAGAGTTTGGGGGGTTCTTTTTCCCCATTTGACTTAAGTAGCAAAAGATGTTGCACTTCATTTCGACCTCTTGAATTTTCGATGGAAAACAAATTTCTCTTTTTACACTTGAACTACTTTCCACCATTAAACTTTATATCAATCACCCAAATAGACGCGTTTAATACTGTAATGTCAATGAATTTTCCTATATTGTAACAGGATCGTAGCACTTAGTTTGTAGTAACACGCCTCAAAGTTGTCTACACTATAAAGTCTCGCGTGAGAGTTTCTGCCACCAAAAACATTTTTTCAACAAATTGGGAATCATAAAGTACCAATTGAAGGTGCCACAAGCTATGTCGCCACTAAAAAGACCACTATAAATACTTCCACTATAAAGTAGCAGAGAATAGTTTTTAGAACGCCGCTATATCTTTGCAATGCCTCCTCCTCGAGGCAGGAGTCTTGAGGTAGACAAATAAATGTCCCTAGGATGATTTGGGAACCTCTTGAGGAACTTGTTCCGCTCGGGACTGCCAAATGGCTTAATGAAGTGGCGTTTTGGTTCCAAATACTATAAAATGTGTTTACATGTACGCCATCTATACTGAAGTTAGTATTTTAGTCACTGTAACGTTATAGAAACTTTCTTTACGTCTCAGTCCACCTTAACTTAGTTGTTGCCGGTTTAAATGCTGCTTGGGAATCTTAAATATAATCCAGCCTGCAAAGAAACGAACTTGAATTGTTCTCTAGGAAGAAAACAATTCGTAAAATGCCATCACGAATAATTTCTAAACCTGCATTAAAAATCATCAACCAAAATAATAATCATCACCTGGACTCCATCGTCTTCTTCTCACTTCAAATAAAAATGATACATTCATTTTCATGTAAGATAAATCCTGTAACTCATGAGAACATTTTAAAAAATCAAATCGCGTTCTTCCTCATAACAGTTATAGCATTTTCTTATACATACATATGTATATAAGAAAATCGTGAGTTCACATCTCTTATGGCAAGACCATCAGTTCAGTTGTTGTATAATAAGGATGAAGCACACATCACACACACACACACACACCATTACCACACTCTATTGTTACTGTGTGGTGTAATTCCATTTAAGAAATATCCGCGTGTCGTTTTACACACACCTGTTTCAAAATTAATGACGAACTTTTATCATCTCCGGAAGTTTGTTCCACGTGTACAGATCGAATATAAATCAACGTAAAGTGAAGAAAATTTTCTTAAGTTCGTCTATTATCGCACGCTTCACTAGACGCAATCTGCGCTAAATTCACACACCTT
The DNA here is from genome assembly GCA_963924295.1 of Dioctria rufipes. NCBI lineage: Eukaryota > Metazoa > Arthropoda > Insecta > Diptera > Asilidae > Dioctria > Dioctria rufipes. The sequence continues at coordinate 38,899,120 of OZ002744.1, read as the reverse complement.
CCCCCTCCACCTACACGTACACCATCCTCAGCCTAGTTTTGGTGTTAAGTTATGAATGCGGGAGTGGGAGGGAAAAATGTACAAAACATTCTTATATCCCCTAATTGGTGTGACTGAATGAAGTAAATGAGCCTTGTAAGGGGATATTTGTTTAGATCACGACGATATATGAGAAAGATTGATAAGATAAAGGGATAACAGGTGGCTGAAATCTTTGGAGAATATCTTTTGGGTTTATCCAAACGAAAGAGAGGATTACCCTTAACGACACGGGAAGATATGGCAATATTCATTCCATCTAGGGTTGTGGTTACAACATAAATTTCAATGAAAGCCTGTAAAGCCATACGCGGGACGGGTAGGGACGTATAGGCAGGCATTAGGGTAGAAGAAATAAGTAATAGTAGGTGGGGTTGGTGGAGGGAGGGGCAGGAGTACGGGTATTGCTTAATTTGTGACTCGGTTGGCTTTTACTCCTTGCGGTTATACATGAATCTTCTGCTCCTCTGTGTGTGAAGAGGATTTGCCTTGACATTAATTTGTAATTTATCTAACGTGATTTTCTCTATTTGAATGTTAAACATAATTTTAAATGCTTGTGAATTTTGTTGCTCCACATTTGAATGTTAAACATAATTTTAAATGCTTGTGAATTTTGTTGCTCCACCCCCCCCCTTCCTCCTCCCAGCCACTAATTCAATGCCTTCCTCCCTAAGACCACTTCGAATCAATTAGGACACAATAGGAAGGGCGGTTTAACTTTATTCCGCAACTCTCAATGACTCAACTTTTATTGTATACACGTGAAAACTTTCGCTTCTTTTAGCAGTTTCCGAGATTCAAGAAAAGGAGTTTCCTCTTTATTTCATAGAATCTTAGCGTTATTCTTGTAGAAAAGAATGGACTTAAGTAAAGTGCTGCATTGTGTTTTTTCTTTCTTTTACTTTTGTGCTTTTTTTTTTGCGCATTTTGTTTGAGGATGAATTTGTTTCTTTCTTTAGGGGAAGGTAGGTACTTACCTTTAGAGTTTAGAAAAGTGGAAGGCGGCAATTGCAATTCTGTAATCTGTAATGAAACAAAGAGAGAGAGAGAGAGATAAAATAAATAACTTTGTTTAATTTTATATTTAATTGTAGAATTAATAATAATAAATATTGCTTATAGTGTAGAATTAATTTTAATATAACATTGACCCAATTGGAGTATGGAAATTAAATATGCTAGTGGTTGATTTTCCCAGAAAACTCTGCAATCTACGAGGGAGGATTAAGTCATCAGATTTAGTCGTTATATGATTAACTAATTATTGAACGCATCTTTCGCACAATATAAAAACTAAATAAATTATATAAGTAATAAGGATTATAGTACACACTCTAAGTAGAAAGCAACAACATTGATAATGAATCGACAAGGTTGACGAACCTTGAACAAATTCCTCACGAAGAGTAATAAAATGGCGAAGGATATTTTTCCAGAGATATCAGGTTTTTTTATAATTTGAACCTTGATATTCTGCAGTAAAACTCTGTAGTAAATGTCTTCAATAAGGACGAGAATCGATTGAAGAATTCAAACAATAGACAATTCAGTGTATTTAGAGAAATGGAAGGTCACCAGAAAAAATTCAAATTTGAAAAATTGTTATTCAAGAGCATGCAGCAATGCCCATTTCAGATTGTCCAAGAAACTCTATTTGCTACTGATACCTGCATACCTAAAGGAACTACATTGAATGGAAAATATTGTTATATGCAATAGAAAAACGACAAGCGACATCTACATATAGATCTTGTGAAATGACTAATTAAGTAGGGATATAAACCACTTTCGGAGAATCGTAACACAGGAAAGGGGAAGCGACATCTATAAAGTACGGACATAAACAACTTTAGATTCAGAGTGTCGATGTTTCGAGAACGAGGAGATTCTAGGACAAATTGTAGAATATAAATAGGACGCTTGTCAACGTAATGAGGCGAATCTTATCTTTGACATTGCAGCAAATACAATTGAAATCAAATAAATAGTGGAAAGTTTTGTATTGCGATAAGTTGAGGTACATTACTAATACTAATTAAATTAGAGTGGATTGATAATTACCTAGCTCCTATAGACCATTAACTCTATTCGCTCCGAAGTAATATGCCCGGATTATTTACCATTTCGCGTTATTACCATAATATTTATAATTATACCTAAAGTACAAAGTTTTAAAACCTGTATAACCTACAGTGAATTTCCCTTAGATTGGAAAGAAGCGGTGATGTTTGCCATAACTAAAAATTTATCCAGGTGACTTCAGATCAATTAGCATATTATACTTCCTAGAAAACTGCTGGAGAAAATCATGTCCAAACAAATTGAACAGTATCTGTCCCAAAAGATTTTTGCCAGCCAAAAGCAGTGTGGTTTCCGTGCCGGTCACAGTTGTGAAACAATTCAGTTAGGTTAGGTTAGGTAAGAGGGGTGCCAGTAGACAACTAGCCTGCATCCCTTAGATTTCTAGTGGGTCCTTGTGCCCCTACACCCCATGGGATAACCTTTCAAGCCGCCCAGATCCATCCTGCTTACCTTAGGAAATTCTAGATATCTCTAAGACTCTTTACCTAGATCTATCCTGCTTCTCTCAGAAAACGCAGGATACATCTGCATTTTTCACTTTGTAGCACCCCAAGACTTGAAAAGAAGTAGCTACCCAATAGCATACTTCTTTCATTCATCACAGCGGGGCAGAAATCGTTCGCCGCTATACCCAGCCTTCTAACATGGTCTCTTGTGGCATGGTGATCCATAATGACCCCTACTAGACTCCCGGTATTTGTTTTGCTGCCATTAAGCAGCTAACTTGTCCTTTTCCTGTCATATGCTGGCTACAATTGGCTCGCAATACGGCAGGTATCCGTGCTAGTACACCAAAGGCTTACATTTTGATAGGTGCCCTGATAATTTCCTCTTTTATTGCTCCTATTGGGAACCTCACATAAGCTACCGCTGCGGAGCTATCCAATTCACAGCCCTCTTTGGCCAAGTCATAAGCCATCTCGTTGCCTAAGATATCCTTATGGCCAGGTACCCAGTCTAGCTGCACCAATTTTACCAGCACAGCATCCAGCACCTTAATGGATGCCTAGTTATCAGTATGTATTCAGAGGTGTCGTGAGGGCTCTTTGCACATAAATACCAATGTTCCCACCGGATAGATCGCTGCCCTGTGCCCGCATTTACCTTGGAACCATCCGTTGAAATAGAATGATCGGATATTACGAGCATCTCTTTCCCATCCCAGTCACTCCTGTTGGGCATAATTGCATTGACACCAAAATTCAAGATGCTATGTGCCGTTAAAAATATCAACTGATATTAGAACAATTTTCTCGTGTTACTACTTCTTTGAATTTCACCAAAGCCTTCGACACCTTGCTAAACTTTTTGAACTTTTTGATTCTAGTTCAACTCCCTCCAAGCTTACTAAGAGCTTTATAATGAATCTTTGCTAGTGGTATATTATCCCTAATCTCATCTACTTTAGAGAAGATTTGACATATGGCGTTCCTCAGAGATCTACATTCGGTCCTCTTGTATTTATTTTATCAATGAACGATCAATTAATTATTGTTTTATAGTATACTGCGAATTCCATATGTATGCTAATGGTGTCCAATCTCAGTCGTCCTATCAGCTCAGTTGAAGATTACTTTAACAGTTGACTGACGATTTGGAAAGTATTCATAAGTGGGCATCTATCAACAATGGTCTCCCATTGAACCACACCAAATGAGTGGCTTTAGCTTTGTACAGATAAATTCTTCACCAATCTCTCCCAATTTGCTTTGTTAATTGTGTAAAAAATGCAGGGCTAGCCTTAACTTTAGAACGTTCTGTTATGAAAATGTTAAGGCGATTATTAGCAAATTGTGTGTCTGTAGTTGTACGCCAATATTTTTTCAACTACTATATATGTACATAAATCTGCTGAATACGTTGTCACTACCTCATTTTACATTTGGATCTTTCATATTCCCAAGACTAAGACACCTGCCAGCGGAAACTCGCAGTAGCCTTCAATGATTGAGCTGGATTTGCTTTCGGTTTGCACATATTTGACCACATTACTTCATTTAAGAATAAAATCTGTGGTTGCTCTCTGGACAGTTATTTATTGCGAAAAGTATTTCTCTCACTTCATAAAATTCTTATAGTGCTGTAACCCTGTTCGATTTTACCCACATTAAGTTTTACCCCGCTTTCAGCACTGAGTACTTGATGATTCCTACTTTTTCCACGTAACTTGCACTTGGGATTCAACGTACGGGATCGATAGCATCTTTTAGGCTTTTGTTTAGTGATTTTCTGCATCCAACTTAATGATGCAAGCTTACTCGGGTCTGGGATACCTTTTCTCTCACTAATTTTTCTTTGATTTTTTTTATAGTTTTTTCTTGTTTTATGTTCTATTGTTTCCTGACAGCTGTTTTATTTCAATTTGTATATCTTCTGATTGTGAATTAAATCTCCAATTTGTTGTAATTTTCTTTATATTAATTTATGTTTTTTTTTCACAATGGTTCTAGTACTATTTTGGAAACAAAAAATTCTAATTGTATAAAGGGCTTACACGGAAAAATATGATGATGAAGACATCGAGTCTTCTTTGCGCGAAGATTTTGAGGGGAAACATAAACATATTAGGTCTGTTCGGGTACTTCTCGTGCAAAAACTTTCTGGGTAAAAACTTACTCGTGTGGTGGGGGAAAAATATAAAATGTATGAAAAAGTAAATGATCGCTTTTCATGCAACTTCGTGAAAAACAACAAGAAGAAGTGTGAAATAACATTTGCGAAAGAGTATTGTTTTAATTTTTTTTTTAACTTGTTGAACTCTTGCAAAGTCCCACGAGAGCATCGAATTGTCAAACTATCTGCATTCGACATTTTGATTGGGCTTTAAAAACTTTTCAGAAAATTAAAAATATGAATTTTCCTATGACAGTTGTCAATTTTCCTTACAAGAATGGTGCAGTAACTAAAAACTTCGGTAAATTCATGCGAGAGGGGAAGCTATGACGTATGCAAAACTGGTGTAATTTTGTGTGCACGAGAAAGTAAACGAACGGAAAATGTGTAAAATGTGTAAAACTGAGTACACGAACAGACCTAATAAGTCTGTATGTTTACTTTTGTGTAAAAAAGCCTGAGTAAAAATCAAGTAAAAACTTTTTTTTTCGGTAGATGAGAATGAAAAAAGTCAACAGACAACTTATGAGTAAAGACTTGGTAAATGGGTAAATCGACGTAAATTTGTCAGCTGTCAAAAATCAAGATTAATTTTTTAAATAAAATTGGACCTATTTAATTTTTTAAAAAATCGCCCTGAAAACTGAAAGAATTATTTTAATTGACAAATGAAAGAAAAGAATGAACTTACTCATCACTTTATCCTGTGTAAAATATTAAATTTTTGTTCAGGGGGCGGAAATACATTCAACTGTACATCACATGATTGAAAAAGTAGGGATAGCAACTGAACGGTTGGTGTGGACTTCGATTCAAAATGTCATTTTTGAAAGTCCTTTAATAATAAAACTACTCTAAACGTCAAAACTACTAAGCGCACCGCGACACTACGCTACCAGACCATAGTGCGAAAAGTGTGCACACCGATGATGTGCTCCGGAAATGACAACACATCGGTTGCCTGAACGACATGGTGTGTAAAAATGTGACATTATGTGACATTCTGCGTGCGGCTGTACGCACGGCGAGAAGCTAGCATACACATTATGGGTAAAAAACTGTCGAGCTGTGTAAAAACTTTGAAGCCTGGGTAAAAACTTTCGAGTAAACATACAGACCTAACATTTTTACTGATATTGAGGCATTATATATACGAAACGTGGTGCGTATGTGGAACTTCAAATTATAGTGTTCACCCCCAATTACCTTCGGAATTTTTGTACCATTTCTTACAAATGGGTGGGAATTATAAAAAAAAGGGCACGTATATTTCGTAACTGACTTATTTAAGTTTTGCTAAAATCGCTGCATTAAATTGCATAAAAAAGTGACTTGTGCCATAGTTCAAAATTGAAGTTAGATGTCAAATCGCGAATTACATTGAATGAGTGATCATTCATCAATAAATCGTGGGATGATTTCGTATTTTTTTCATGTAAACTGTGGTTTTTCATTGTGGAAACATTTTCCTGTAGCATTTCAATTGTAAAGAGAATTGGATTAGAGATAGGTGTTTTTACAAAAATATCGATATACTGTATCAGAAGCCTCGCCAACAAAAAATATCGATACAACGATATATCGGATCAAAATATGTCGATTATCAGATCCTAAAATGCGTGCTTAATTATGGTTTCAAGTGAAAAACTAAATATTGAAAAAGTTATAAATTTTGCAGCAATGTAATTAATAGGTCGTTTTCACTAATCACGTAATTTCCAGTACGATAAACGAAATCGAAATCATCTCATTATTGCGTAATTTCAATGAAATCACGTAGGAAATCACGAAAATTTGCCCGTACGCGCCCATTTTCGGTTTCGACTTTTTCTCAAACTGTATCATTTGACATTTGTTGTATACATTTTCTCAATAAATTTGTAAGGAAGAAATTTAAAATTAAATTAAATATTATATTAATAGTTGCTGACATTTATGTGAAAATATATTTTTTTAATTACAAAAGCCTTAGTTATGTAAGTAATTATTTTACATGTTAATTTGGTTTTTATGTGTAGCACCTGTCAAACGAAATCATCTCAGCGGTAGTGAAAACACATATAGTCATTTCGAAATCACTTCATCAAAATTACGTGATTTCGATTTAGTGAAAACGCCCTATTAGAGCAATTTCGGAAAATAAAATTCGTAGAAAAAAGAAAGTGTGCGTAGGCGTACATTCCTGGCATATTTTCTAAGGAATAATATTTTTTGCTTACATAATTATCTTTTAAATTTATAAAATTTCTTAACGGAAAATAAAAAAGCTCTCCCTATGTATTCAAGGTAAAACACATGGGCTGGCATCTCATAAGCTCTACACCAGCTGATATTATTAACGGCTACTTAAATTAAAAATATACCAACTGCAAAAAATGCTCTCAACTTGACTATTTCTCAAGTTCTACTTTCCTGAAAACTTGAAGTGTTCCACGCACTTCGTTTTCGAACTGGCACAAGTAAACTGGTGGATATGTCAATAGGAGGTGAGGGACTGAAAAACAGGATTACTTGAGACAGTTACATCGCTTGTGAAAACCATGCTTAACGCTGCAGTGTGGGATGTTTCTTTTCCGCTTCTGGTTCCGAATCAACGAATTTCGATCTGGATTTGTACTTTCGGAATGAAAGGACTGGTTCAGAACTTGAAAAATTATGTTGTAAGGAAAAATTTCCAGTATTTTATGCAAAAATATCGATAATCAGAATTTATCGATACAGTTTGCCCATCTCTACATTGGATGCTATTAAAAACTGGGAAGACGAGACATAAGATGATTGGTTGAAGAAAATGGCAAAATTTAAATAGTTTCTGGAGTTTTTTGTTTGTTTTAATTTTTCCCGAAAATTCGATAGAAACTAATGGCAAAGGTTAACATAGTCCGAAATAAGAGTGAATATTAATTTTGTATAAAATATAAGATATCCTCCATGGATATGCTGACGCTAAGATTTAACTAATATAATAGTAAATGATAGTAGAGTTAATCGATACTATTTGCACCTAGAAATGTCCACGAATAATGTTATGAAAATGGATTAAATATGGCAGACTGAAATGGCTACAGAATCACAAAATAATCTTCATGGGAAATCTTGATAGTTGCCGGAAAAGAATAAATCTTCATAAGCGGCTTGGTGATTACGGAGGACTCTTTCGAGACATAAATATTTACATATGTTATCGGTTGAAAAGTATAATTATGGTGGTCTATAAGACCCCACCCGGTTGATTATAGCCATTGATAATATAATAAACAAGGAATTCCTCAAATTATAGTTAAAAATAATAAAAATTTTATGAGAAAGAAAAGCATGGGCTTAAATACCAGCGAAAAAAGAGATGTAATCCTCACGAGTTAATTATGGATAAAGTATTTACCTGGATATTACCGGATGGAAAGAGTTAAATGTTAGAATAATGTATACTTATGTCGTTGGTGCATGGAGAAATTTTTTTAACTAAATTCATCACCATTTCCAATCTGAGACATAGCTGTAAAGGCTCACTTTCAGCAGAATATTGCTAATGGAAAAAGTTGTTATATTTAGAGCTCGGTTTTTCCTACCCGTAACCTTAAGCAAGACTTTCGTCTATATATCTTGTATGCATTGGTCACTTTTATTCCGTTAATTTTGTGACAATTCAATTTTGGTTTCTGTTAGGTGTTTTCTATACAACTGCCTTTTGAATATTGGGCTAATTCGCGATTAAAATATCCTGGAAAATCACTTAGACCATCTCCAGATCTTACTGAAAATATGACAATAATGCTTTAACAAGGTACAGTTTTTTATCAACCTTTAATGAAATACTACCAACAAATTCTGTTGCTTCGTCCCCCCCTTCCCCGACCCCTAAAGATAAAACAATCAGATCTAAGAAACCATATTACTGTTAATTAAAAAAAAAAAGAAAATAATAATAATAACATCCATTCAAAATGAAAAAAATTCAAAACTACCAGCAAACACATTAAAAACAAAAAAAAAAAAACTCCAACCAAAAACATTCTCGAGATTATTTTACTGTGAAAGAAATCCCATACCAGCCCGACCTGAATTCTAAGCGCTTTAAGCATTATCCCAATCAGCAAAAATTTTCTGTGACATTTTGTTCATTCCTGTGCCGCCCCCGCCAAACTTTTGTGCTGCTGGTGTTATGGGGATATCGCCGGGACGACTAAATAAACTAGAAAATGTTGTGGATACACGGTATGCAGCCAGTTTGTTGTTGTTGTCTTGCCTGTACAAGGAAAGGAGAGAAATAATCGTACCCCAGAAAGAGGAATATCCTTGCAGGGAATAGCCGTATTATGCGAGTTGAATATTTCATCATGTCAGCGGGTAAATGATGAAATGTGTCTTTTATGCTTTCAACAACTCATCTGCTCGCCTGTTATTTTAGTCATTCCATTCAGTTAACGTACGTCTCCCTTTTGTCCTTGTTGAATGTGTGTGTATGCATGTGTATGTTTTTCCTTTCATTTTTGTTTCCATCCCATCCCTTCCCTCCTCACCCTGCTCCCAGGACCACTTCTTATTGGTAGTACCTGTGAAAAGTTTCATTCTGTTCGTGTACTTACATATATATACGACGACATCAAATAGGTATGGTTGGGGTTTGATAATACAAGATTGGTAGTACTACATATGTACATGTGTGCGTGTTGTGTTCACATTTGACTTAAGAAAATGCTACTTTGGGAATATCATGGGAAAATATATGGGATAAATTCCTTGGAATAAGGTGGCATGGGTAACAGTGTCATCACTTAAGGTACCACCTTGTCTTTGTTTTCTCTTGTAACCATGTTATAAGGGCGGCATGCGGTGTCAGGAGCGGCAGCAGCCACCATATTCAATCCGTGATACATGAATAGGGTTTTAAGGATATTGCATAATATCCCAGATGAATTTCCCCCCTCCTGGGTGGGGTTGGAAAATCTTATTTTTTTTTGCTATTCTTCTTTTATTTAACGCAACATGCGTGATAAGATGTCACATTAATTTTTTTTTTTTTTTTTTGTTCCTGTTGAATCGAATGGAACAAATGACACCTTTAGAGTGTAATTTACATAAAAAAGGATGTTCTAACAGAAAAGAAAATTTCCGTTATGAACGCATAATTTAACACGAAAATAATACAAAAAAGTGTTAGAATTTAATTCGGGATATCTTTTCCTTATTGAATTTTGGTATCTTTTCAAGCTTGAAAAAATTTTGCTATCGGTAAGAGGTTACCGGATGGTTGGGCGGAATTTCTAGCTTGGTGACCTTGTGTTACACAATTCATAATTGATAATTACATAACATACTTATATTCTTGAGGCGTATTTATAGACACATATATATTCTTCGTTTAGATAAGTATTACAGTTATAGTCTCTCATGATTTCTTTTGATATATGTAGTTTATTATACGAAAAAAATTAACAAAAGACATTCGAAACACATGAACAGAAAAATACATTAAGTGTCGCTACCACTAGATTTGAAATCTTATTTATTTATATTTCTATACTTTAGATACTCTTCTACTATCTACTCTAACTTTATGCTCACACGAAAAGTCTACTACAGATTCGAATGAATACATGAAATCAAGAAGGTTGACATATGTAAAATTGTGCATAGGGGTAAGAGTGAGAGATAAAAGATTGAGGAGAAAAAAATTAGAAAACGTTTAGAGCAGTACCTTGTGGCACGCCCATATTAATTTTTTATTGATTATATATAACTTCATTTAATATGACTTGATTTGAATGAATTTGAATTTGAACATATTTTGTTTATTTGCTAGATGTAAAGGATGCTTGACTCTGTTGAAAGTGCTCAAAATAACATTTATGGAAAATAAGCTTTTTGAAAGATTAGAATAATTTTAAGTGCTACTAGATAGAAATTTTATAGCCTGTACAAATTTTTCTGGTTGTTAATAACGGATTCTGAGACTAAATAGGTATCTACTTGGATTCTGAGTCTAAATAGGTATCTACTTGGCTTAAATGTCGTTTTATTTACACATGTCAGCATAAATAAAAATTAATTATAAATAACAGACCGAAATATATAACATATGGTTAGGAGTTAAGTGACACCAACTTAATCCTAAATTATTTAATTTTTTTCGGATATTCAAACCCAAGAAACTAATTTTATAATTTTGAAAATTATGAACCCCATATTTAAATATTAATATTTCGAGGTGATTTTGGATTGTAAATCGTTTTGTTTCACAACTTTTCACCAAAAATAAACTCATAGTAATTACAGTTATTTTATTAACATGAATTGGAGCTCGACCAGTAGAAGATCCTTATATTATTATTGGTCAACTATTAACTATTATTTATTTTTTATACTATTTAATAAATCCTTTAATTGTAAAATTATGAGATAATTTGTTAAATTAGTTAATGAGCTTGACATAAGCCTATGTTTTGAAAACATAATATAGAAAAATAAATTTTCTATTAACTTTTACTAATAATAATTAATAATATGAAAGATACAAATAAAATTTTAATACCAATAAAAAATATTAGATAATTTAATGAAAAAGGTGACAGATATTGCCTCAGCTGATTTCATGCAATATCAACGATTTTCTTCCTTGTTTTTTCTGATCCAATATTTCGGTAGATTCTATGACGAACTTATATATTATCTTACGTATTCTCTTATTTTCAGGCCTCCTTATCATTTGGTAAAATATTTGGACATACATTCCTTATCCATTGGCAATTCCATTTTCGTACTGATTTTAGCTGTAAAACTTTAACTCTAAAGATTTTTCCGACACACATTTTGATTTTTGAAAAGCCTTTGATAGTGTTGATCTCAACATTTTCCGCTTTCTTTCAGTTTTGTGATCTAGTCCGTAACTCTAGCTAAAAATTCCTTAGTGGATCGATATCACAAGATGAAAAGAAAAGAAATATTTTCTACCCACGTGCTCTTTGAAATTGACATACTTCATGGGATGGATCTGTCTTATGGGCACTATTGTTTCATTTATTTATAATTGATGTCATCTGAAAATTGAAACATTAAGTTTTTGGATATATCCAATTGAAGCACAAAGGAATATTTGTTACAAGCAGTTTATAAGGACGATGCACCACCAGACAACGATTTTCGAGTAGATAGATGTTGATCCTCTCTGTGAAATAGTGTCATCTATTATGAATGGATTTTATAAGACCATTCGACGTGGTTTCAGGAGACCGATAATAATGGTGTTGCACTAAATCGTCCTTTCAGCAAGGATCAGTGGTGTGGTATACAGACGGTTCGAAAACGAACAGTGGAGTTGGACTGGGCGTAATGACCCCAGATGCCATATATCAAAGGCCCTGGGATTCACCCCTACAGTATTCCATGCTGAGCTAAAGGCAATAAAAGAATGCGCCAATACCTGAACTAAAAGAGCCATAAATCGTTCAACGGTCACGCTGCTCTCACCGCCTTACGGTCCTTCACTATTAAGTCAATAGTAGTCTGGGCGTGTCTGAAAACCATTAAAAATTTATCAATTAGAAACAAAGGTATCCTCATATGAGTATCTGGATATCGGAACGAGCGGAAACTCCCTTTCCCGAACCTGAGCCACTTTGTGGCAGTTCAAATATTATATCAGTGCTACCCTAAATAGCTAGGAGAACAAACAAAAACTTCTTAATTGGGAAAGGCTACAAGAACTTCTACAGGCAAAAAAGTGTATCGACACCTCTGGTGGATAAACAAAAGAACTCCTACTCAATGGATGCTTGTCTTGTTTTGTTTTTTTTTGTTTTTAATATAGAGGGTGTTTCCCTGTAGGAGGTCAATAGAGCACGAGGTGATACTACGCACCTAAACAAAGCAAAAATTGTATGACAATGGGAGCATACCAACCGCTTAGGAGTTACAGGATGATTAAGACAAAAACCTAGTTTTTTACAAACCATCCTGTATCCTCAAAACTACAGGGAGTATAATCAAGTTAAGGAAGGTTAGGGAAATACTTCATCCTTTCTTGTACAATACTTTTCCACATGTATCATGGAGCGTTTTAAGACCTTCGCTAAATTGAAGGCTTATGAAATAATGTTCCTATTTGAAATTTATTTGCCGATATGATAACTTTTGTGTTTTTATTATACGGCCATAGTATTACCATTGTTGTATAAGAGTCGTATATCGTACCCCCTACGACTCAAACAGCACCGAAATAAAATTTTAACTTTCACAATTGTATCTATCAAACCCACACGAGATATTATTTCAAAAAGACAATATTCAATGTCTGTCCACTATTTAGTTACTAAAACAATAAAAACTTTATCAATTTGCATAACAAAATTGGATCCTTTTGAATACAAATAAATAATTATATTATCTAATTTAAATGGAGTTATAACTTTTCTTAAATTATCATATCGCTTGGTTCTCAAACATCAAACTGTTTTTTCTCTCTTTTTTTTATCGTCAATATAACGATGACTACATATCAAAAGTTCTAAAAAGTATTATGGCATAATCTTGATTCATTTGAATGAATGAGTGAATGAATGAATGAATGAATGAAACTTATACTTCCTTTTATCCGCCTTTTATCCTATAGTAGCCATAGCATGCACAGCATGGTAATAAATTCTCAAACTCCCCAAGCTATTTTGTTCACAATCTGGAAATTATGTAAATGTCCACTAGGGAAAAGAACACTTAAAACCATTGTTCTCGATTTAATCTATTATCTGAGCTCTCTCATGACAATGGCATATAACTTTACAAGGAGATTTTGAAATATTTTTAAAAGGTTTTGAATATAATACGGCAAAAGGATAAATCAGAGTAGAGCATATGAATGGAAATGCTCTGTACAGTCAGTGCAGGAATGGTAAAATTGATTTTTGGATTATATTTGTTTAAAAAAAAAAATCCAGTTTACGGTTTTTGGTGTGTATAAAAAAAAATTCGTGACCATTAGTGGAATTATAAAACACAACAGAAGAGGCTGTAAATCAATATTTTTCTTCAAAATCGCCATGTTTTGCGATTTGACATTAATTTGGTTCATCAGTATATATGATTCTTTTTTTTTTTTTTATGGACGACAAACAAGTTCAAACCATCTCCAGCAGTGAATGACAATATAAAAATTTTATTTTTACTTATTTTTAGTAATGGAAACATTTTCAGTGGGCTAATCTCACCAATATTTGGATTTGAACAAATTTTTCATCTCTAGAATTTACATAATATACAAAATTTCTTCAGGTTTCCACGACCCACATAACTTCACTCAATAGTTATAAATAAACTTACCAACTTCAAAATGTGCCATCAAAGTCCCTCAAAATATATAAAATATTCGCTTGAGCGTAGATGAGAGTTGATTTTTTTCTTACTAATTTTCTCGAGAATTTTTAATCAGAACAGGACACTGAAAAGTGTTCCGGTGCTATACTACATATAGGTACTTGATTATTTTTTTTTACGCATTTTTAGAAAAAATTCGATCGATAATTGAGAAAAATTTAAGAGTATTATCAAATCGGATTACCAATAATTTCCAAAAATGAGATTTCTTAATGTTGAAAAAATCTTTCAGCACAAAATACCCACACAATTTTTATTTTATCTCTGAAACCCAGTTGCACACCATTTTGTGCTTTTGGGTTTTCTGCGTAAGGATCCTGTACTTGGAGAATTCCTGTTTGGGAATTTTGATTTTTTTTTGGATTTGCTAATGAAAACTTATGCAAGTAACCCCAATAGCGGATCCAGGGGGTGAGGTTGTTGGGTCATGGGGGTCATGACCCCCTTAATTTGAATAACAAAATGTTTAATTAATTAAGTTATTCGAAAAAATGTATTTATTATTTTATATTTTTTTTATTTACCTAATTCAACTTCAAACAAATTTTTTATTCAAAAACTTAAAAAAATCAAATTTTATTTCAATGATTATTACTGTATTATTGTGATGTATGTGTATAGGTTTTTCTCAGAATTTCAGTTTGGGACTCCAACCTCGAAACCCTCGAGAAACACTTTCCAAGCCACGAAACAGACTTCCTCACTACCACATTAGAACCCTAACTTAGTCCTAACTCTTAACATTATAAAATATTTTCAGCATTCTTATGTAAAACCTCTGATATGTATAATATGGACTGACTATGTCCATATAAATACACTGAAGAAAGTGGGCTAACTTCTATATGGCATTCTCTTTTGATCTAAGCGCCAAGCACCAACTGAGAGAGAACTGTATACAAGGTCGAAATAAATGTTTTTAAATTAATTATTTGGGTTAATTAGTGATAAAAAGTGTTTTACCAAAAGCGATATATTCATAGATACTCAACAGAAATTCGAAAGGTTTTATTAAAATCAGTTTTCAACTTCACGCCAATGGTTTTTTAAATGTTGGTATCGACGTAAGAAGAATTTTTGACACAAAAAATTGTACCCTCATGAAATAGCATTATCAAGTCGTCCATATTATATATTCCAGTGTCTAAAACTGGGAAAAGTTTGGTTTAAATGACTCCTGCAGTTTGCACCCTAAACTATTATTCTATTAAATAATGACTTTTTGTGAAAAAAGAAATATGACACATCATCCATACCGCTTAATGCGGAAACCTCCTAGTGCCCCACTACAATACTACGGTGGCTAAAGTAAGCGGCCGACTTACGGCGCTGGATGTTTTTATTTTTGCTCAATTTAATTTGTAAGATGACCCCCCCTAATTTCAATGCTAGATACTCCACTGAGTAACCCTCAATGGATCTATTTCAAATTGGACCCATACCAAATACCACGAGCTTACTTCTTTTCTAAACTGAAGAGTTTTCAAAATTTCATACTTTCAAATCCAAATGCTTTGATTCCTCGAAAAATGCGTGTGTCCTTTATGAAAAAATCTAAACAAAAGCCCGTGGATTTTGTCGAACAGGAATTTAAAAGATTTCTTAAACATGCAATTTTGTAAAAGACATTTCGGCAAAGAAGAAAAAATGAAACCCAACCGATTTCATATGCATTTATTTACTGAATAACTCTCGTCCATAATGTTTCAGAGATAATTTATCAAAGTTATATATATATACAAAGAAGATTTCTTATAAAACTTTTGAAGGACCTATTGCACTATTCCTTTTCCTATGAATTAATTGTATGCTTTTACATTGTAATTAAATGCACGCAAGTGTCTCTAACATGAATTACCTTAAAGTCCCAAAAGCGTGTTGTATCTGTCGTTTAATGGTTGCATCATTTCAGTCATACTGACTGTGTTACGTAAGTCATGTGTCTTTCTCACACTTTCACATTTAGCTTATATCACGACAACAACTCTGATTATACTAGATCCTCTGGCTGCACAATTCTACTGTTTCGCACTCACCGTTCCATGGTAAAAAAAAAGAGTCGAATACCAAGCGTGATAATTATCGGCCACCATATTTGGGCCTAAAAGGTTTAATAAAGTTTATTTAAAATAAATGTAAATGTAAACAATTCTTGTATTGATATATCCTGACACCCTATCGCTTTAAAGTTATCCTGACAGATACTATACGAAAATTACATATTAAACCAATTTTAAACTGTCATCATTCCACTCACAATCCAAAGTATCTTAAGATTTAATGTACCGTACTATCTATTCGAATGCTTACTCAAAAGATAAAAAAAATAATGATAAAGTAACGCCCACTGCTATAATTGTCTTCGCCTTTCTTTTTTCAAACGTGATTTATTTTCAAGATATATTCCAATGAAGTTTCTTTTCTTCACTTAATTGATTCGTTAAATGTCTTGATGAAAATTTTCGTGCATATTAATTGACCTATTCATTTCGTTTTATGATGTGCAGACATTTCTTTGAAATTACTTCCTAGTGGCTGCCAGCGTATCCTCTTCTATAGGGAAAACTGAAAATCCTGATAAGATCATCCCTTACCAAATGAAAAGAGAAAAAAAGGCAATAAACTAAAAAAAAAACGACTATAAAAATTCATGGATAACAAATGAAAACCAAGACCAAATTAAGCTAGCTTTGCGGAGGCAGGAAAAAGTCTTGATATTAATTCAGCTAATGAATAATCCGAAGAATGTTTGATGTTATTAGGGAGGCAGACCTAAAGAAACAAAAAAAAAAAAAATTTCGAAAAGATATGAGATGAGCAGAGAAATTTAAAAACCACCCTCTGTGGGCTTTAACGCCTGTTTTCCATTTCGTTATTAAAAAAAAATAATATTAAGAAGACAGCGGAAAATAGACAAAAATTTATGATCACTGAAAAAAAAAATAAGACGAAGAGGGAGATTTGATGAAAACAGCTTGTGTCATAAAATCAAAAGGGGAGTATCGGTAAAATAAAATCCACAAATTAAAATCCAATAAGGATTAGTTTCAGCACTTATAGCTTTACTTCAGACATTAGACTCCATTTGTTTTTTTTTGTATCTGTTGAAAAGTGAGACGATTTTGCTGATTTTGTATTTTGCACATCATGTCATAATCCCACTAGTGACGCAAAAAAATTCGTATATATACTTACAGTAATTTTTTTTTCTTTTGAGTTTTCTGTTTTATTGAAAGGAATGAATATATCTAGCTTTAGAGTTTACTGGGGTTTCTTGGCTCTTGTCTATCGATATGTGTATGAACATGAGTCTACCTTGTTTTTATTTTTATATACGAATGATAAATTAAATTTCAACAATGGCCAATATTTCAGTGCAAGGAAATATTTTGCACGAGTTAATACACAAGTTATAATTTGCTGCTTTTCATAAATCTGTGGTTAACTTGAGTTAATTCCTAAGCAAATATGTACCGCATTATAAAATTTCAAGTAAAATAAAATCATTTCTATACATATTCGCATAACAAGTATCATGAAGGATTCAAAAACCAAAATGGAGCACCCTATTTTCATATCTCTAGTATTTTCAAGAATTTCAGGTCCTAATATTTTGAAATTATGAGATATTAAATTAAGAAAGGAGTAATCGTTTGCGCAAGCTGCCATTATTCCATACATGCATGCACCGGTAACGGAACATCTATAACTGTGAATCTTATGATCAAAATAGGCAGAAAAAGCAAACCATTAAGTAAGCGACAATCTCGTTATTTGAAATTTTTGTAATTATTTTCGCGGTTATTTCGAGAATATCCTCGAAATAAAAAATGCTATGGACAGGCACAATTTGCTGCTCCTTGTTCTGTTAGATTTTGCACAATATTCTTTTCCAGAAGTTGTATAACTCATTTAATTTCGATACATTATCAATTTCCATAATCACCCAAGGATACCTTATCGAGTGCGAAGTTCCATCTACTATGTGATATGCCACAAGGGTCGATTTTGGGTCCATTACTCTTTAGGTTGTTCATTAATGACTTACTGGATAGATAATGTACAAGTATATATATCTAAGAAGTCAAATTGAGCTCATCGAAGAATGTATCCAAATGCATAAATGATTATTAAATTGGTACAAAAATAACCAGATTAATAAAAGCTATACAGCAGTGTATTTTCAATTTTTTCTGTACATTGTCCATCGTCAATAAGTAAACTGTCATGAATATAAGCATAATTAGATATGGTAGGTTATTTATGTGAGGCTTATCAGTTTTTTTTTGTTAAACCATTTAAACCGTCAACATGTACATACTTGAGACTTTGAATATTCTATGAGTTCTAAAATGCGATATAATTGGCAAAGCATATGTCCCATTCGCTGGCCTTAGTCTATGTAAGTATTTAAATGAGGAATATAAAATATATCTCATTTGGATATGAAATCCTGGAAAAGAGTTGTGCTTTCCAACCCGATTCTATATATATGTCTATGCATACGTAAATAAATATATCCAGGCTAGAACAGAAGTATTTTCTCGAATGCTATCTTTTCATAACTTATACTATTTGATGAAACGAAAATATCAGATTGGCAGAACTTGCGCTACGATTGCACAATTTGTCAGAAAATTGATTTTCAATGAGTTAAGGACTCCACATTTAGCAAATTTTTATTTTTGCATTCTCAAAAAATCTCAATAACAAAATAGCTAATATTGGACACACAAGATTACTTTTCTATCAATCCTGGCTACGTAATTTACTATTTGGACATGTTTTGCATTGAAATTCAATATTTTTTTTTTTTAAATTCCTTTAAACATGGCACGTTTGACCGAAATGGCAGAAAATTGGTTTACAATCATCTTTCAGTCATCTAAATGTAAGGTAACCATTTCTGCAATGGATATCGCATATTTAAAATTTTTATAAATTTTTCATAATTTTCAACATTTGCACAATTAATATAGACACTTCTTTTACAATAATGTTTTTAATGCGGGCATAATCTAATAAAAGAACCTTAATTTATTCATGGACAACACCAGGTCGATTATTCTATTCATATCTCTAGCTACACACTTTTTGAAAAAAAGTAAATCGCACGTTTTTTTTTTAGATCTTGTACCCCAGAATTCTATGATTTGAGAAAATATACTAATGTTACGGAATTCAGATTGCGGAGAAGGAAAAACAACAGAATTTTGCAAAAGTTAAAATCTTGCCCAATATTGTGAATATTTTATGAAATCTTAATATACGAGGTTTTACTTTTGGGATTTTATATTGCTGGATACTGCAATTTCATGCCTGTGAGATTTTTAATTAGAAAAAAAAATATTTTTTTTTTAGATTTTATATAGAAACCTCGATATCCTGTTTTTTTTTTCTGTATTCTATATATCCCAGGATTTTGATATGCAACATTCGGAATTTTGTCATCATACGATCCTCATAAAAAATATTGTTCAGATGAATTCGTCAGATAGAGATTATCACAATTACACAACACCTGATATGGATCATTGTAACGAAGTCAATTTTTACTTCCAATGCAATTGGCCTTCATACATACCCATATCCAGTGATAAGCCGCTCTTAGAATGCAAACTGACATGAACCAGTCAGCCGCTTCCATTTCCATCACCTGCCGGTGACAGCATCCAGTACTGATTTCCGACATCAGCCAGCTCTATAAAAGGCAAGTTGCAGGCCGTAGAAATCAATTGATCTCCAGGGTTCGACCGATCAAGATCTCATAGTGCGACTATCCGCCTAATTAGACTGTACAAAAGAATATGAGACCATCCGTATTCAATCTGATGAGATGTATGTACATACACGTCTGGTCTAGTGAATATGACAAAATCCATATTCTTTTCTCCGAGGCATGTGTGCATCCATGTCTATTCTAGTGAATTCAGGGCGCTCCGTATTCTAATTTGCAAGACGTGTGATCCACAGCTATTCTAGAGAATACGAGATCATTCGTATTCTGATCACAATACAGTGAAATAATTTAGTTAAGCAGTAGTTAAGAAGTAAAACTAGGTCAAATGTATTAAGGTTGTAATACTTTCAATAAGTTACCGATTGGAGTTAAAATACATTAACGTCTTCTCATTTAAATTCATCATTTAACAAGCCATTCATCCTGTCTTACTGCAGAGCTGACCCGCCACACCCAGTCCAACCAGGTTACACCCTATGGCCCATTTAATTTAATTATATTTTTAAAATCGTGAAAAGCTTCATAAATTTTCCAAAAGTTTTAAAAACAGCGAGAAACTCTGAAAATAATCTAATCAAAATTTTTCCAGGAATATGTTAAGCTCACAATGACTTTTATTCGAATATGTATCTGAAAAAGCTGACAACATGTTGCAGAAAGAAATTGAGAATTGAAATTGTTCACAGGCGGATAACTTAAAAACTGGGTGCTCTGTGTAATGTTCATGTACACTCAACTGAAGGTCTGCCTAGCTTCCACAGAATAAAGGTCTCAATGTGTCTTATTTTTGCTTATTTTCCATTCCCTTTATTTCCCGTACAGGCTTGCAAAGGTTCTATATGAAAACTGAGTTTTATTTTTTGATTGAACAAGAAAAAAAAACACAAAAAAAAATATGTTTCTTTACCCCTAGTCACCGTTATGGTTGCGCATATATTTTTTTTAACACTCGCCATATTACCACCCTCCCTTCAATCTAATATACAGTCAGTCAATGTTCCACAAAGTACTTGACACATATAAGTGAATGGAAAAAACACAGGTGGAAAAAAGTCATGTACTTGTCTGTTCTGTCATGTTTGGTGAGATTGCTGTTGATCAAGAAAACGGAATTGGGGCGCGGTCTGGGTTTTCAAGCTCAGATGCGACATCCCAATAGAGGTACATCTATATGTACCATACCCGGAGATGCAAAGTTATGGTGGCAAAAACCAGAGCTTCATATACTACTACCACTACTAGCTACTACCTACCTGTAGACCTACCATATGTGTGGGTCGACCGACAGGTGCCAAGGTATAGTAAGAATGGGTATGTTACCAGTCGAGGTGATATTCCATCTGGGACCTGAGAAATTGTTAGATGAGAGAAAAGCAAATTTAATTTACTTTGTCTGTCTATCTCTGATGCATGTACAGCGTATACACGTAACACGTATGTACATAATATGTATATTTAGGAAGCTATAACAAACAGACAGACAACATTCAGGTGTTGGGTGGACTAAAATGAAGGGTAGCGGGCTTGGTAAGGTAAGTACTTCATTGCTTTTAATTTAGCTCTCTAGGGGTTTTGTATATGCTTTGTTTCCCTAATCTTACCTGAATCAAAGAAAATTTTTCTGAGGATGGACTGCTTGTAGACGAAATTATGTTCACTCAAAGCTTTTTCTATCTCTCTCTCTCTCTTCATCTCTTGCATGAAATTTGTAATGTAGACGAAGAACACAAAGCAAATATATAATGATGCACTTCTGATAAGGGTTAAGCCAAATTCATAGCAATTTGTTATATACCATAATCTATGAAGGAAGCAACAGGCAATTTGGATCATTGCCTCTCGTATTTTCGACTAAAGATAAAGGTAGTACTGAATTATTCATCTTCAGCCCATCCACCTCCACCCCTAACCAACCGCACTCATATGCTTAAATTGCATGCAAAAGTGGGACTAGATATATTTGTATGTATATTTTTCTTGGGATTATAAATTGTAACAATACCGATACCAGCGTTCTTTCAGAGTTGCTTATGGAATTTAGTAGTTGTTGTTTTGGAATCTCATTGTAAATGCACACTTAATATTCGATTCAAGAGGCTCTTTAATATACATTTCCTTCGATATATTGAGCTGAGATTATTTTCAAATTTGTTAAGGTGTATATGTTTTATGTGTGGACTTAAAATATAAAAAATAAGATTTTTTTTTTTTATTTATTAAAATTTTTAACCATCTAAAAGAAAGCAGACCAGCGCCAGCTTTACCTGGCCAACCATCACCTTCCCAAGAATCGTTTGACCAACAGACCTCAATTCGTGAAATTTCAAGAGAAGATATTCTTTACACAACTTGAAACTTCAAGGAGAAACCGCATCAGCTGACGAGGCTGCTGCTAAAAGATTTCCAAAAGAACTGGCCAAAATTATAGAGGAATAGGGCTATATTACTAATCAAGTCTTTAATGCTGATGAGACAGGCCTATGTTGAAAAAAAAACCAAAACGCACTTATATTGCAAAAAACGAAAAAACTGCTCACCGATTTAAGGCTGCGAAGGATCGCATAACATTACTGTTTTGTAGCAATGGCTCTGGAGATTTCATAACTCAACCACTTTTTATTTATCGATCATTAAATCCAAGAGCAGTGAAATCTCTAGACAAAGCAAAATAACCTGTGCATTGGCGTTCAAATAAAAAGGCTTGGGTAACTTCTAGCCTATTTAAGGACTGGTTTCTGAATTGCTTTGTTCCCGAGGTAGAAAAGTACATGATTTGGAAAAATATTAATTTTAAGGTTTTATTGTTATTGGATAATGCTCCTGGACATCCTCAAGAGCTAAGTCTTCCTAATTTCAAAGTTCCACATTAAATGGTAGCTGGAAACCTATATGGCCTGAAGTGATTCTACATAATAATATAATTCAACCAGTGGTTGATGAATATCGTGCTATTGTTGATTTAGCTCATTCCTTAGACGGAGAGGGATTTAAAGATTTGGCCATTCGGGATGTAGAAGAATTGCTAGCCGAACCAAATTTATCAGAAGAGCAGTTAGTGGCCATGGTCAACGAAACTTATACGGATTTACCAAGTTCAGACACTGATCCTGAGAGTGATGCCGCAGAACAAAATTTCACACTTAAATCATTAAGAGAAGGATGTGCGATTGCTAAAAAAATAGAAAACCATTTCCTTGATAATGACCCATCAATGGACCGTAGTCTTAAAGTTCAACGTGATATAGAAAAGTGCTTAGCTCCATACCAAGAGGTCCAAAAAGAACTTGAAAAAAATCAAAAACAGGCTCTTCTCACTGATTTTATAACCATAATCCAGAAACCACAAGCGGCTGATGAAGTGCCAGGAAATTATTCCAGTGGTAAAGAAACACCACTAAAAATGAATCAGCCACACATTACACAATTTTTCAGAGATCTTGAGAGCGATGATGAAGTTGAAAGTGATTAGGATGGAATTGGTTAACCTCATCTATGGTCAATCTAAATTATGACAGATTTTTATTTCTTTTAATTTTTGAATTTATTTCTTTTAATATTTGTGTTAAATTTTAATTTCAAGTATATATGATGTATGTATATTTCAATTTTATTTTGTTGCACTGAATGAAAACTATCAAAAACATAAATAAATTTTTTTTTTGGAACCAAACCCCATTAGTACTGTATTGATTGTTAGTCTCGATTAACACGATTTTACCGTGTTAATCAAGGGTTACCTGTAGTGCAAAACCAAAGTTTTGTATGGCATCACCAAAAAAGGGTACCTGATTTATTTCATTTTAAAATTTTATTTACTATTGCTATGCAAACACCATTCACCGAATTTCAGCTCTCTAAGTTAACGCGCTCTCGGGCAGTGCCCAAATATGTAGGGCAAAATTAAATTTTTGTATGGCAACCATACGAAAGAGTTACCCTAGTTGTCCAATTCTATAATTTAAATTTACTCGTTTTTTTAAAACAAAAAAACAAGCTCGTTTACAAAATTTATTTTTTAGCTATGAAGTCCTGAAAAATAGATATTAGTTTCGACTTTTCGAACGCCCTGTACATCGAGAAAGGATCTCGACAAAATATATAAGAACAATATTGTATGTATTCTTATGGAATACTGTAGCTCATACAGCGCATACATATCTGCGTAAAAGAATCAATTCAAACTTGGAATCTCGCGGAATGACTCCTATTTGATGGGAATAGAAAGTGAGAAAAAAGAAATAATTTGTGGATCATAGATAAAAGCGTTCCTGTTTAGGCATTTTATAATTACTTTCTTTTATATTGATTTCATTTAGCATATGATTTAAAACCCTAGAGATATCTTATTTTTTTTTTGCTTGAAAACTCTTCTAAAGCCACGACATCATTTCCGTTTATATTAAAATACAAAACCCAAAATTCAAAATACGGAAATTACAAAGTAGTTAGGAATATTTATGCCTTTCCTAAATTATTTCACATCTATGCATAAATATTTTCTATTCATAATGGCATCACCAGACTCTGGCCTGCCACATATTCAATTTATGTAGGTACTTCTCTATGCAAATAAGATTGCGTGGTCGTAAACAAAATCAATTTTCAACCCCAAATTGCATTAGGATCTCTAAATATATATTTATGTATAGATGGTGATATAATTTTGATGTTCAAATCAAGTTTAGTCATAAAATTCGGCTTGAAATGATATGGGAGTAATACTTATAAAAAAAAAAAAAAAAAAAAAATCGAATGGTTGCGGGTGGCACTGCATATAGCGGTTATATGTAAAATAAAACTCTATTCAACATTGCGCCTCCCCCGTCAAAATAATATTAAATTGTTATGTGAAAATTTACATCCCTCTGGGTTTACACATAAGTCTTTCGGTGATTGCTTTTTATATGGGCATATAATGGGAATTTATGAAGAAAGCAATCCCTTGTATGACAGTTAAAGGATTACAAGGACGCATAAACGTAAATCGATCAATTGACTCAGCCCGGTATTTATTTCCCAACCATTAACCTCAAGTATCCCATAAAAGGGGTATTGAAAATGCCTATATGTAGAAGAAAATACATCATCGGATGAAATCCTTTAGAAATGTTTTAAAAATGCTAACAAAATGATATTTTTATATTAAGCACATTAAATCTATTCTAATGGATTTACAATAGATGGGGTGAATGTCGTTGTTGGTGCATATTAAATTAGCTTCTTTCCTGTACAATGAAACGAAGAAATAAATCGAAAGGGAACTGTAGGTGGATAAAGTTTATGAATGGATACATTGAAAAGGGGTTGAGGAACCTAATGATTCTTGAGAACTTAGGCCTCAACATGATCCATTGTTTATCCTATAGATTTATGCACACTTGTTCATAAATCTCCGCCGGATGCTCTAATAAAATCTAGTATCGGCCCTAACATTTCCTACCCGCTTCATGCAATTTAGCTAAGAGGTATGAGCCAAAGAATCTGTAACGCTTACTGGAGAGATTCCGACAATGACAAGCAAAATTGTTGAGTAAAAATTGACACTAGGTTTCTCAGGGTAGGCTGTTAGGTCCCATAAGCTTTTTATTAAAGTTTTGTTAAGGTTTACCCCACAGTTTTTTTTTTGTACCCAAGGGGTCTGTATAACCAGAGACGACTGTCTGTTGGCACTGAACCTAGCCAAAATATTAGAGGAAAGGTGTTTTGATGCAATCTCAATTGTGAACGAGAATGCCTGCGGGGCTACACTAGGACGAGCAAGATCGCCCATGTTTTTATTTACACTAATATTACTGTGAGCTGCTACGCATAGTATGAGTATCCCGTTACACCGAGAAAGAAAATTTAGGGTGGTTTTACAATGCAGTACCAGTTTGGAGGTCGTAAAGGGCTTTCATAAGGCTTTTACGACCGCTTGGATATTCGAGCAAAAAAAATCTCTTTCTTTTCAGTGTCTGCGTTAAGGAGATTGATTTGCGCTTCAAGCTTGATTTCCACCTGTAACACCGTAATGTGATATTCAAGAGGTCTGGCCATGTCCACATGAGGGTCCTTGCAGAAAACGCCAACTAGGATGCTCTCTTCCGATTTGGAACAATAATATGTGTAGGTAATAGGTTGTGTCAATGATTAATTCATAGTGGAGTGTGATTCCCATTCTACCCTAGATGGGGTTTTCCAAATCTGTCGAGAGTACTTCCCAAGCCATGAAACAGAAATCTACATATATGTGTGCGTTGGGAGTCCGTTCTGTGAAATGCTCTATATTGATACTTATGGGAAAGTGCCAAACATTGACTTTATATGCTCCATAGGGCCAAAACTACTATCCATAGAGGAAAATAGTCTTGCAGTAGTTTAAAGCTTGGTGATTTGTCTTACCAAAGGCTTCACTTACTTAACAAAATAATAAAATGATTTTCATTACAAAGTAACTGTACCATTTTACGCTCACTAATTCCCAACTGAGTAATCATTGCATGTGTGAATGCGCAGAAGGCGTCCGAAACAGCAACATTCGAATTCATCAGCCGACAGTACAGCGAAATATACAATGATTACTCAGCTGAGAGTTTTTGTTTGGGGAATTGTAGTCAATTGGTTCAGATAAATTTTTTAAAATCATTTTGTTAGGAAAGATATAAAAATTTTATTACTGTTCTGAAGATAACAGAGCAAATTTAAGATTGTCAGAACGCTATTTTTTTGTATGAATAGTAGTTTAAGACAGAGGAGCTATTCAAATATGCAAATATTTTAGAATGTTAGGACTGCGTTGGGACTCTCATGTGGTAGTGAGGGAGTCTGTTTCATGGCTTTTGAAGTATTCTCGATGGTTTTGGGATTTTACTTTGCAGTTACATTTTAGCATTGTTTCGAGGACTGTACAGGGTGTTCCAGGAAAATTATGCAATACTGAAACCCCTAAGAGATGAGGTGATTGGCAATCGAAAATGTCATATTAATTTTTTTCGAATTCGTGTTATTTTCGGATTTTAGATTTTTCCGAAAATGAGGTCCTTGCAACGCTTTTTTGGCTGTAACTCAGCTTTTTTTGCTTACTGAACCGCCATTTTGGTCTTGTTGTATTCGTATTACTACTGGCTTTCATTTATTATAACTAGCTTTCAAAAAAGTTTCTAGATAAGTAAAAAATTAACGATAAAACTTCAAAAATATTTTTCTCTTCGAAAAATTATCTTCTTTGAGGGTCGAAAATCTCCTAAAGTAACCATATTAGCAAACTATTCCGTGTCCACAGAAAACATCCCTAATTTGTTGCCTTTCAGACAAATACAACATTTTTAGCCTAGCTCAGGTACTCCCCGAAATACAGGATAAGATGTCTTGCAACATATCTCGCCCATACTTGAACGAAATTATTTTGAAATTCAATTTTTTTTTATAATGGTGGGAAAACTGAGCACTGAAGCAAGAAAATTGAGTGAAATCTACTTTATAATTTTAAAATATATGTTTAGAACTGTCGTTGCCAAATAGAATAATGTAAAGGAATATAAAATAAATATAAATAAATATAAAATAAAAAAATGTTATTATTTTAATGAAATTAACAAAGCAGTGTCTAGCCTATAAGTATGATCTAATTATAATCTAATTTAATAAATAATTAAGTAATAAAAACAAAATTTAGTGTCCTACTTACATTTACAACAGGCTGACTAGTGCGTCTTGAAATTTCACGGATACTTATATTAGGATCGCTTCTTACCAAATGCAATATATTAACGTCTTCACCTCTGGGTCTAGCAGATCTCAACTTGCGAAAAAGACCCGCTCTCGCACAGTTGACGGTGAAGTTTGGAAAATAATCCGCGGTACGGTGCCCGTCTTTGAGGATACCGCCTATTATACTCCTCTACAGCTACAGAATCATTTCCATTGCACATACCATGTATAAAGTGCATTTCAGCCAACTCCTGGTATGTAAAATTTGCAGGCATAACTTCGCTTAATTTTACTGACGCTCTTACTTAATCAATTGCTGAAATCTAACTACGAAGAAAGCACTAAAAATTTTTCACAAGTTTCACAAATGAAGAAATTTTGCCTACTGTAGGAATTCATCATAAAAATTAAATACAAATATATTTTTACATGTTTAAAATTCTTTACATGTGGAAAATTCTTTACCTGTGGAAAAATCTTTACATATGGAAAATTCTCCACCTGTGGAAAATTACCTATGCAAGATTATTTCTTCATCCGACGATATGTGTAAGGTTTATTTTGACTTCATTATGATAACGACAGATTAAAATTAATAGTGCAAAATATGTTATTAATAGTCCTAAACATATATTTTAAAATTATAAAGTAGATTTTACTCGATTTTCTTGCTTCAGTGCTTAGTTTTCCCACCATTATAAAAAAAAAAAATTGAATTTCAAAATAATTTCGTTCAAGTATGGGCGAGATATGTTGCAAGACATCTTATCCTGTATCTCGGGGATTACCTGAGCTAGGCTAAAAATGTTGTATTTGTCTGAAAGGCAACAAATTAGGGATGTTTTCTGTGGACACGGAATAGTTTGCTAATATGGTTACTTTAGGAGATTTTCGACCCTCAAAGAAGATAATTTTTCGAAGAGAAAAATATTTTTGAAGTTTTATCGTTAATTTTTTACTTATCTAGAAACTTTTTTGAAAGCTAGTTATAATAAATGAAAGCCAGTAGTAATACGAATACAACAAGACCAAAATGGCGGTTCAGTAAGCAAAACAAGCTGAGTTACAGCCAAAAAAGCGTTGCAAGGACCTCATTTTCGAAAAAATCTAAAATCCGCTGTAATTTCGAAAATAACACGAATTCGAAAAAAATTAATATGACATTTTCGATTGCAAATCACCTCATCTCTTAGGGGTTTCAGTATTGCATACTTTTCCTGGAACACCCTGTACAAATTCAAAGATGGACTCACTTGATCTTAATCTGTACGGAGCGTTTGATAAAGATAACCTCAAGTATCCGAGAGGATCCGCTTAAACTAAGGAGATACAGGCACAGTCTTTGAACATTTTCCAATATCTTACGCTGATGAGAAAAATCCATTGCTTTCCACCACACCGCAGGTTAGAATAGGACGGATAACGCTAGTATATATATCCATAGGATGATCCACGTTGTGATTCCTCCTTTTTTTGTGCTTTACAGATTAAGGTTTTTATCTAGTATAGAGGAAATGACTGGATATTTTAGTCCGCCCTTTAGCTCCAAGCGTATGAAGCCAATAGTGAGTAGGTTCAATATAGGCGTATTCATTTTCTTAGTAAAAGGGCAGAGAGGCGAGCCTATAACTAGTTGGATTCCGTTTTGTACCAGAATTTAGTATCATAAAGACAACCAACGTATAGATTTTTTTGTTTGGTATTGGGTATAAAAAATTTAAATTACCAAAGGTAGGACATAACCATATTAAATTTCAAGTTTTAACACACACTTTCCGATCGTTTTTTTTTCCGAAAATCAATAAAACTCAGCCCTCAGGTATATAGCTTACGAGGTAGACTAGAGGCTGCATAGAAATTTGGTGCAACTATCATGTATCCAATGTTCATACACATGGCGCGTGGTGCAAATATTTAAACGTATTTCCATGCAGCTCCAAACTAGTTTTCAGAATTTTTTTTTTCAATCTACCGTGTATGTTTGAAATATTCTGAAAAAGTTTCATCCTGTCAGAATATGGTAGAGGGTATGCATCCAAACTTTGAATGCTCTTCGACAACGATGACACCAGATGGTGTCAATGTTATTACGTATAAAAAATTCAACTTTTACCGTAGCGCACCATCCATTCAACTACCCACCCACCAACCATCAATGCGGCTGCTACCACCATAATCATCATATCTACCGCGGCATCCCTACCACCACCACCGCCACCACCCCCAACAAACGACGACATATTGTCGCGAATTCAACACGAGAATTGACGTTGGTTGGTAAAATTGTAACTTTTGATGATGCTACTCTCGAATGCCCAGGAGGTTCATCACCATCATCATCATCTCATTCGATGATCTGCTTCTGCTACCACCATCCATCCATTGGAATGAATGGAGAAGATGAGCATTCAATAATAATAAAACACCTTGAGGGGTGGTTCAGATAGGTATACCTGTGCTCCATAGGTGCAGCAATTTCGCGGATAAATGATTATTTTTATATGGATACGAGAAGGTATATGTTTTTGTATGGAAAATTCATGTATAGCCTGTCTGATGATAGTATCATCAATATCGTCATCGTACTTAGTTTTTTGGATTGCCGTATCCCCCAAATTGTTGTATAATTGCACAGCTATTGATAGATAAAATTGTGATAGGCCTTTGAGGATTGTTAATTGCAGTTTACTATGATGAGAACAGATGGTATGGATTTTCCTCCACAGTTTTATCATAATTAAATTTTGATTTAAAATTGATCGTGTGATCGTGTGACTATAAAATAACTTGGACACGGTCTTATTTGCTTTTGCAATTAAATTTCAATCACAATTATCAGATTATTTTTGTGTCTATAATGTGACCGTAATGGTAGTGGATTTTCAATATATAGTTTTGCATAATTAACACATACAGATTTAGTGTAATTTGCATTTTTAGATATGTTAATTTTCGTGATTATATTTGGGGAGGGGGGAAATTTAATTATTTATTAATTTTGTTCTGTTGTTTTTTATAATTATTTTCTAAGAAATTTGTGAGTGATTGATGGCATATTTGTGGCTGAGGAAGAAAAATTAACCAAATCCATTAGATATTTTTGATAAAAGCAGAAAGATTATTCTCTATTTGCTTAATCCTAGGGGAAAAGCTGTGTTTTTCTTGAAACTCAAAATTAAAGATCTCATATTTAACGGCTATATAATCTCAGAAGTTTCCACTAGAACACCTCTTCATCAATATCTCTAGCACATCCAACCATGTTTCCCTTCATTAGTAACTTGTGTAGACAGGAACAAACTCACCACGTTTCTTATTGTGTAGCCAACCCGCCGTCGTGACCCTTGTGTAGTTCCATTTCGCACATGTTTTCACTACCCTTGTCGGCACCTTATCACTTTTAAGAGATTTTTGGAACTGAACTAGTTTTCAATTAAACCAAAGGATATGTAGTTGAAATGGATACCAACTGTACTCCTCCACCACGATGACGGACTGCTATGTATGAATGCAAATTTTTGTTAGTATTGCATCTAGGAGGATTTTGACCTACTGGTGTTTATACTTGTATAACATCCAAAGATGTATCTCTAAAATTATCTAGCCACTTTTAATTTTTAAAACTGTCAAATTTTCCATCAGAAACTATTTTAGAAATCCTGCGTTCAAATTTATAGAAGTTTTCTAAGTGGGGAGGGGGTAGAGGGTAAAAAATGAACCGAATAATTTTCTTCCTGTGGTAATTGCATTTGTTTGTGACTTCTCATGAAGTGTTAAGAGATTCCTTCTCTGACAGTAATATCAATTGTAACAATAAACTTTTATTTGGAGTAAATTACATAGCTGAAGTTTAGCTTAAGCTGAAAGGACCTCGTTGCGTAAAAGTTATCCGGAACATCACATCGAAGAGAAAGTATAGTTCTAAAATGCTATCCTATCAGTATGCTTTATTCTTCAAAAGCTTCTTAGAATCTAGTCTTTAAACTACGACTAGCAGTGGCGATTCTAAAAAGCAGTTAAAATCCCAGTGGATTTCTGTGTGTCAGCCCCGCCATAAATATTTCCCAGTGCTTCGGTAGAAAAAATCAAATTCAAAACGCGCTATATCATGGTTACTGATATAAAAAAGTGCTTCTCTGGAAGCAATCTGAAGCAATTTCGAAGATAGTGCCCTAGTTCTAAAAACTTAAATGTTTACGTCATCGCGAAAGCTTTTTGTCATACCTACCATTACGTCATGATACAAAGATAACAAGGTATGGCCGATTCGAGAGGAATTTTTTGTATTGCTACGTCATGAGATGCCTACTGTCATTTGCAGCGAATTTGTTTTGAGTTTTTTGTATTTTATTGACTGAAATACGTTTTGAATATATTAAAATATTTAACAAAATATTAGTTTCTTCGTTTAAATCACTTCGGGAAAAGTAATTATGTGCTAATGGGAAAGCAAAGAAATTTAAAAATAGAAAATTTTTTTCACTGTGAAAGGACGATTGAAATTTAGACAAACAAATTTCTGACATTTGTCGCCAAAGGAGGCAAGCAGATTTTCCGGTCATACCTTGTTAATCTTTGTATCATGCAATTACGTGATGTTCAATGTTTCAAAAAAGATGTTTTGCTTGTATAGTTCAGTGATAAATTTGTTGATAGGAAAATTTTAAGTATATAAATGTAAGTACGTTACAAAGCGCTTGAAAGGGATTTTTAAATCTCATTTTTCCAGCAAGGAAAATAACAATAAAAGGAATTCATATAGTATATAATAAAATTATACAGGGTAGGGCAGAGTGTAGTTCCTAGTTCCAAAAATTCAGTTGAGGAGCTGCAGAGCAGTTAGAGGGATGAGCCAGATGCCGTTCGGTCGGGGTAACAACGCTGTTTTAAGTAGTCATCATGTGATGGACAGGTGGGCAACGTGGATTTGTTGTGGAAATCTTTTTTAAAAACGGGAGAAGTGTAGTGGTGACGTAGAGTGTCTTTCACAGGCGGTTCGACTTGAATCGTAACGACAGCGTTCTTGTACCTAAAACCATTCGGAAATGGATTAGTAATGAAAGGACGACGGGATCTGCACTTCCTAAACAAAAAAAAACAGTAGGGTTACCTAAAAGTGTGATACATATTTCTCGAAAACATCGAGACTGTTAGGTCGTCTTTTGAACAATTTCCAACGCGTTCTGCACGGAAACACACCGTTGCTATTGGAATATCTTCCAGAATGATAAGGCGAATTTAATACACAGACCATCAGTTGCATCCCTACAAGATCATGATTTCTCCAGAAATTGAGCCCAGAAGGCTGGGTGAAACGTTGATATACTTGCAATGCAATCCTAACAGCTGTACCCCCTGACGGAATTGTGTGGACAAGCGACGAAGTGCATTTTCATCTTAACGCTACAGTAAACAAGCAAAATTTTTCTTACTGGGCAACTGCAAATGCTTGCGAACTGCACCAAGGATCACTGCGCAGCCCAAACGTGACAGTTTGCTGCGCTGTGTCCTCGATAGGCATAGTGGGGCCTTATTTTTATTTTTCTGAAGAAGGAGGTTTAACTGTGACTGTATGCGCGCCGTTGTGAGATGCTGGAAAACTTTTTACGCCCCAAAATGGAGGGCGATGACAGGGAATTTGACACAATACTGGTTTCATCAAGACGTAGCCATGGCCCATACTGCCCGTCGTTCACGCGAAGTTTTGCAGGAAATGTTTCCCGGCTGCCTGATCTCCTTACGGGAGGATGTTCCTTGGCGCCCTTGCTCCCCGAATTTGATCACATGTGACTTTTTTCTAGGGGGTTACCTCAAAGCTGAGGTTTACAAAGTGCGACCTCGAACCATAAAAGCTCTAAAGGAGGCAATTCGGGACGTAATCACCGGAATTTCGCAAGATATGCTGGCAAGAATACGTGAAAACTTTGTTGAATGGCTCAATATGTGCATCGGCCACCAAAACCACCACTTGGACGATATTATCTTTAAAAGTTAAACAAAAAAATGGCGGAATATCTACTTTTCAAAAATAAAAAGCTCTTTCCTTTATCTTGAGCTGTTTTTTCACAATTCATACACCAAGTCAGGAATAGCACTTTGCCCCATCCGTATAAAAGTATAAAAAAAAGGTTGCTAGATGTAGTAAAAAAATATAACAGAAATAACAATAATAAAGAAAGTAAATAAAAAAAGTAAACATTGCATGCGCAAACCAACAGCATGCCTAGAATACATATTTTTTTAAAATTTATTAAAAATTGTCTGCAAGCCTGTCCAAGAACGCGGGTTCTGTGGACGACCACAGTACCGGAGCTACAAATAGTGATAGGCACTGACCTCCAAATCTTATTTCCATAGACCAAGAGCATAGCGCTGTAAATACCTGTACCGGGATATAAAAAAATTCCTATTACGAGATGACTGAAGGAAGATAATTTTTGTGAAAAGATACATAGAAGTCATGGAATAAATAAGTTTCAATTGTATGTAGATCATCAAAATAATTTTAAGAAAATCCGAGAAGGGATAGCCCAAAACATGTCTAGAATGCTCAGAGCCATGATCATATCTACGCAGGTCAAGTACATACCTAACACCAGAATTAAATGTCACTGTTAGTCCTTTCTCAGAGACAGAATCAAGTTTGCAGTAAAGAACGCTGGCGTATATGTGGTGTAAAGTGAGTAGACTATCTCAAGCATCTCAAGCATCAGTAAATAAGTCCAACGACATAATTTATATGATCATTCCAGGCTAGGGTCCTATTGAAGATGATACCGAGATTACTAGACGTAATCACAAATAGATTAGAAGTGGAATTTAGAGAGATTTGAGATAAGCGACTGACATAAATACGAATAGCTTTGAACATAGACGGATTAATTTTCAAAAATTTTGCGGCCGACCATCGAGATATAGCTGCTATCAAAGCAATATGCTCGTCCAACCTGTTGGGATCAATAGCAACGCAACCCTGTACATCGTCAGAATATAGGTGAAACTTGACGAAAGCCACTACTTGACTAATGTCATTTACTGAACCCCCAGAAAAGGAGAGATGCAAGCCTTGGGTGACGCTAGAACTCAGACACATAATTGTTAATTGAGGCACGTTGTTTGCGGGTGGAGAGAAAACTAAAGATGAGTTTCCCTACTCTTTGGCTAAACCTGTACTCAGTTTGGAGCCTTCCACAGAGTAAGAAATGCTCTACCTTTAAAATGTCTAATAATGTGAGAACAGTGCGCATATCAGAATTAATATTCTCTCTTATATCATTGCTAATTCTCAGAAGAGCCGTCATACAAGTATGCTTTGCATGAAAACCATACAGAAGAGAATTGCCCTCCAGAAACATCAACATTTTTCCCGCATAAGATATTCAATTACTTTAGATAAAAAGGGAAGATCACTAATAGACTGCAGCGGTAATCTTCAGGAGAGGATCCATTGGCCTTTGTGAGAACTGCCAGTCTGGTTTCTATCCACCGATAGAGACCGGTAGTGAAGTTTAAGTTACGTGCCGGTATCTGGCATTGCCAGTTGATGTGAATTAGTTAATTTCGTTTCATATAAAATATTTTGCCTGTCTGTGTCGGTTCGTGCTATGCCGGAAATGGTGCACCGACCTTTACGCGTGCGAATTTCAGGCTCCCGAAAAATTAGAATTAGTTAAGGAAAAGTTAATTATATTAGTAATAATTGGTAATAGTGTATCAGCAGTTAATTTTCTAAAGTGAGTATCAACTGTGGACCAAAAGCAAGCGACCCAATAAAAATGATGGCTTTATATATTTCAAGTTCGTTGACGCAGCGAAAATCGAAGCCAGCCTCATGATCAAGACCTGGGGATAAGAAGGAGAAGGACATGCTTGAATTGGTATTAATATTATTGGAAGAATTAAAAAAACTGATTTAAAATGAAAAAGCTTTTTATTTTTACAACTCAAATCAAATTATTAAATACATGAGAAAAATTAAACATCTCGTCCAGTTTTCGACGCCGGGACCTGCCGTTTTCCGGGCGTCTACTCTTACCTCTGAGCTCTGAGTTTTTGTAAAAATTCTTCTATTCCATCTAACCGATTCTAAAAAGTTCTAGTCCGAATCCACCATTAGACAAGATCAAAAATGATTTCAAATGCCCGGATCTACATTCGATCGTGAAAGTTCAGCTAATTACCTGGTATAATTTTAAATTTAGTATTATAATCCTTGGGGTGCAGGTTTAAGGTAAGGAAGGAGAAGTGGTTCATATAATAAAATGTTTCGTGTAAAAAAAAAATATATTCGAGGGCACCAACGATTGACTGAACTACACAATGTATACCTTTTCGATCTGAAAAACTCCTACAGTTATCTTTTTTTCCTGAATTTTCCATCAATTTGGTCGCACACACACCGCTAATATAAAGCCGGTCCTACACAATGAGTTCATTTGTCAAATATTTGGCAGTGCATCTCGTTTACACACACCTGGTCAAATGAGACGTATTCTATTGACAAATGTTTGACAAATGTACACATTGTGTGAGACCGGCTTAAGACATCATATGAATTTCTGTTCGGTTGGTAGCGACTAGTCTTCTATACCTAAATAATCCCATTAAGTAATTGAATTCATAATTTCCCAAGAAAACTATGGACATCCATCAGATTTACAAGAAGTAGATATTTATTAAAAGTAAAATAAAAACCAAAGTAATAATCGCACCATGATTAGTTGTTGTAATCAAGTTCAAGTCAAATATAAGTATTTGAAAATAAAAACCAAAATTGAAAGTCATCAGAAATTCTATCAATTTACATACATCGAAGCAACTTGAAATTCCTTCAACACTCACAAAAAAAAAAAATCTGAAACAAATCCATGAAAATTGCAACTAAAGTCAAGAAATTGTTAATTTTCGCTCTAATTATACAATTTCGAAAACATAATGAAAATGAATCTCATCGCACTATAAATCCCAACTGAAATCACTTTTGATTTACCCCCGGAAGATACTTTTCGGAGTTTTGAAACTTTAACCTAAAAGCTTCCATAAATTCTATGAATTCCAAAACGGCAAAGTTTTTGGGAAAACTTCCTCTAGGAGGAATTCTATACGATGGAAACTAGGAAATTTATAGTTGTCGTTGGGTGTCAGAGTGAAGTCACAATTTAGAAAAACTTTTCACTCTTGGTGAGTTACAAGTCATGTGCCAAAAAAAAAAGAAAAACAAAATATAAAACGAACTAAAAAAATTAAAATAAGGAAAACTGTAAAAGCTCTTAGCATTGAGACAGAGGTCATTAGCAAATTGAAATTTCGATGGCAAAGTTTTATAGCAGAAAAGGCAAGAAAAAAAAATTTGAATTTATTTTTTTCTCCCCCCCCCCCCCCATACTGAATTAATCAGCAAATTTTTACTTGAATTCTGAGTCCTTCTACAAAAGAAAAAAAAAATAATAAATTTCAATATAGTTAGAAGCAAGAAATCTGGCTTCGTCACTTCTTTGTGATGGTGGAGACAAATTTTTTCCCAATCTGCTGTTAAAAGTTAAATTGAAAATTCGTTTTAAGCGCTCAGGATTTTGATTTTTTTCTCTTTTTTTTTTGTATACGTTTCCGGCACTAGTTCGATTAGTAAAGCAAACTTCAACAACGTTTTTGGTTGTACGACTCAAACCTATCATCAGAGTTTACATAACATAATAGAGGTTCGTCGCTATCGCCAACATGACCAGACTATCTAGTTAGTATATCTATGTAGTATCACAAGTAGATAGCACAGTAAATCAGAACAGCATTCACCACGGTGAGATGAGTTTAAATCTGTTCGAAATGAAAGACAATAGCACAAAATTAAAAGCAAACAAATCTAAAGTCTCATTCCGTATGGACTTCGTGTTGTGAACGAATTAGATGGTGCATGAACGTAAAACCGTTGCATAATTCTTGTGAATAGTTAAATCGCTAAGTCCTTTTGTACTAAAATCTTGTCGACGAAATTAAATTATTGTGAGATGATATACAAGATTAGAATAGAAAAAGAAGTGGGTTAGGGGAGGGGGATGGGGTGGGGCACATTTTGACTTTTTCTCTTCTAATCAACAAGAAACACAGAAAACGTTTTGTGATCAAAAGTTTCTGAACAAATTTAATTTCAGCCAAGCTTTATCTGATTAGATACTGTGTGCAAAAGTCTCTCTAAGCAACAAATCTGTAATCCACTTAGATAAGAGAAAGAATAAAACTACAAAAAACAAGCGCGAGAAAATTGTGAAGTATTGATGCTTGCTTGAAGAAAAAATAATCACATCCTTCAAGAACTTCGCCACTGTTGTTCGTCCTTAATTCTAAAAAAAAACAAAAAAGAAAACAGAACAGAACACATCCAACGCCTTGCTACAGGAAGAAAAAGAGGATAATGCTTTACACTCTCTTCAAGTTCTGCTGTAAATGTGTATAAGTAAACTTCATTCATACATTCATACATACATAAGCAAGAGGAACTTTTTTAATAATAATAATCAGTCTCGTTAGAAAAGTTCCTTTATTGTAGACAGACATCGACTAAAGGAAAAATTCAAGGAAACATTTCATCCGTTCAATCGACCGACCGCCTTTTCCATTTTCCTTGTCTCACTACTGCCTATATTTTCCTGTCGATATCTCTCTTATAATAAGTAGAAGAAGAAAAAAATCATCGCTTCGTTTGAACGAGCCAAATTGAATTCGAAGGGAGTGTTTTCAAGTGTACAAAAAGGATACAAAACTCCTTCAGCCTGTACGAGATGAAGAAAAAAATGTGTTACTTGTCTCCTCATCATTAAGAATGTGTCAGAAAAATGTTCATAATTTCTGATGGAAATTGAAGAAGTATAAGAAGAGAGTTAAGCAGTCTTAAGTAGTGTAAGCGTATAAGAATTTTGTACATAAAAAGTTTTCAATAGAGATGAATCGCAATGAAGATGGATATTTTATAATTAAGTTTTCTTTCAATTTTTTATTTTTTTTTTTTATTTGCTGTAAAAGATATTTTCCTACGGAGTGGGAAAAATTTGTCATTTTCACATCGGAGTCAACGTGAGCACCTAACTAACATATCTTTCGTCCTACCTTATTTAATCTTCACTGTCATGGGCCGTACTCTTATGATTTCCGATGTACTTACCTACAGCTCGTGGTTCAAGGTATGCCTAATTTCGAAACCATATCTAATGTAGTTAAAGTTCACAGAATTTTTGTTAAAATTAGAGAAGTTCCGCCTAATTATAATAAATCAGCTAAACTCTAAAACTGAATTATAAGAAAGATCAAAGGGCAATGCTCACTTGTTATACAACTTTAGGCCCGACACCTTCAGGCACCAGATATGTCTTAAACGATGTATTATGATACCCTGAACATATTTTATCAACAATTTTTATTTCTATCTAGCAGGGGAAAGCTTTGGCGATCGGATGTAATTTGAAAAACAGCACTTTTCTACTTCTCGTGATTGCGCGGAATTTGTCAGTCGTGGAAAATGCAGAAAGAAAATGAGAAAATGTTCTCAACAGAGCACTAATGGCCATGGAAGAAAGAACTGCAAAATTATATGCGAAATGTAGTAGTTGGGGTGAATGTGACCCAAGTGCATGCAAATGGGTTTTCCGGCAGTAAAAATGTCCCGGGGAAGTTTTCTGAATTAGGAGAAAAGTACTACACCAGTCGATAGTACTCGGCAAGACCATTAAATCGATATGCAACATTCGGTATTGGAACCACCTTCCCCTCCAAGGGTTCCACCCTCTTACTATAAAAGAATGCAGAGACAAGTTTTCCTCTACGTATTGTAGCTGGTTTTCCGATTGGACATAACCCTACGGAGTTAATAAAGCCGATCTAAGGTGTGAAAAATTTAGTACCTCAGTTCGAATAAAATAGAAGGAAATACTAAAAAAATTAGTATGGGGATGGCTATAAACAGCTATCTATATAAGCCTCCGAGTATAGGAGTGTGGGTGCTCAAATTTCTTCTCAGGACCTAAGGAATTCGATTCTGCACTAGATTTTTTAAAATGTGTTAGATCAAACTTTTAGCTTCCTCCCTCCAGCTTTCCCCGCTAGATAGAAATAAACATTATTAATAAAAATTGTTACGAGTATCATAACGCATCGTTTTAGATTTCTCTCATGTCTAAAGGTGTCGGGCCTAAAATGGGCATTCCCATCTGGAAATGTATTTAATATATGCTATCTTCGGCTACTTTCAAAGTGGTAATCGGTATTTAAAGAGTAACATAGTATACATAACTATTCTCAATCTTTGAAGTAACTACAATCAAATAATTGAATTTTTATAGCAGAGAGAAAGTATCTCATCTCACATTTGCTTTTTGTCTCGTGCGATATTCCACAAAGCTCTACACTTGGGCCATTATAATTTTATAATTTACTTTTTTATGTATCTACCTGACGAAACTTTCACAACTATGTGAATAATGTTTAAAATGACCCAATTTCGTACCCAAATATTCCTGAATAATTAATAGAAGTTAAAATTTCATTCATTTTATAATTCATATTTATTTTTTGAATAAACAGTATTATTAAAATAATGAAGAATCAACATCATAAAACTTTCAAATTTCTATGTTAAGCTATGATTTCCAGAGAATACTTACGTCGTTACATTAGGGTTGCAATCAGGAATCAAGAAGTTAGTAGATATGGCTTCCAAAGAACAGTGTGACTGAAATATGGTCATCTGCATGCCGCGATTGCGTTTGATCAAACGGTTTTAATCCCCGCGCAATATCATAGTTTAACTGTTTTTTTTTTTTTTTTGTTTCAAGTATGCAGTTATATTTTCTACGATGGTTAATGGATCGAATGGATGAAATTGGGAAAACAAGGCAATAGAGTGAATGCAATTCTTACGAAAGAAGATTTCTCGTCTAACAGACTGAAATTTATTGAAAATAATTTCAATAAATTTACAAAAATGCATTTAGGTGCAAAAGAATTATTGAACTTTTCGACCCAGCGATCAGAGAGGTCTCATCGGTATGGTTATCTCTGATCGCTTTGACCTCCATCATTGAACTTCTATGGTAGGCGATCAGAGATAACCATACCGATGAGACCTCTCTGATCGCTGGGTCGAAAAATTCTTACGAACGCAATTCTAGGAAAGCACACAAAGTGCATTTGCCCCGTAATCAGCGCAAATAAATTTCCGTTGCACAATTGCACCGAAGCATTCTCTTGGAAGCCGTAGCTTTACAAAACTACTCTGAATAGAATTAGATTTATCTGGAAAACTAATAATATCCATAGTTTCTAGAAAATGCGAGGGTATGCGGAAAGCTAGATCAGTTTTATGTATATAAAAATGAAAGACTATCATTGGTACGTGTGCTATGGAGGAATAATATTCTGCTCCAATAACTAGCTACAACAACTAGTCGATACGTTACATGCGCAACGGAAACGGAAATTCTTCCAACAAATGACGTTGCAATTATACAAACATTATATAAATGGATAGCGACTATAATTGGACCCTAATTTGGGAAAGTGTATTCCGGGTTAAGAAGTCTTTAGGAATATTTTAAGGTACGTTGGTTCCTTCTTTAGAAATCATTGAAAAAATTGAAGCGACTATAATCAATGTGAATGGCCTCTTTTCGAGTAATTTTTCAAACTTTTTCTCCCAGCAAATAATTTCTTCAAGTTTGCTTTTGCGTAAGAAAGAAATAGTTTCGTAAGTAAATAAAATCCATTAGTTGAGAATACTTCGATTTTCCAAGATGAACTCGAAGTTTTGACTTAAAACAATTTATTGATTTGATTTTTCGATAATTTTTCATTTTAACTAAATATATTCGAAATTTTACCTACTCTGAACAATCAAGTAGAA
This sequence comes from Dioctria rufipes, assembly GCA_963924295.1. Lineage (NCBI taxonomy): Eukaryota > Metazoa > Arthropoda > Insecta > Diptera > Asilidae > Dioctria > Dioctria rufipes. The sequence goes on along the minus strand of OZ002744.1, from coordinate 38,857,700 downwards.
ACTGAAAGTTCTGAGAATTTATACCGTTGCGAAATTCATGCGCATTTCAAAAAATTCTTTCATTTCTGACTGACTCTCGTCGATTATGGTGCTTTTTGTCAAAGGTTAAATCATATTATTTATGTCTGCAAAAATCATGCTATCTCCGTCAAAGACAACAAAAATTTTCTTTAATTTTACTTTAAGAAAATGACAAATGAAATTATTGTGTAGATATTTTGTCTAAGGTGTGTAACAAATAATAACTCGTTGACCCGTTTCGATATCGATTCATTTTTTCAAAGAGAACTCGAGTATATAAGGTTATTAGTTACATGCAACCAAAACATATTCAAAAAGTTCGATATAATTTCGATAAAACGACTCGGAATCGAATCATTTTTACGCATGGATTTAGCGTTATTTTTTTTTCGGATCGATATCGAATCGAATCGTTTTTACGGCTTGATTTAGCGTTATTTTATTTTTTGTTTTCTGATCGAAATCGAATCGAAAACGACTTCGAGATCGAAGTCTTAGTTCACCTTAACGAATCTTGTTCGATTCGATATCGTATCGTAATGTTCTCTGTCAGCCTCTGAGTATATGGTATACTGTTTCCCTTATATTGGCAGTTTATGGTAGTTTGAAAGTTTTCCCTGCAAACATTTTAGCGAAAATCTCGCTTTCTCGACGTAATCTCGAATTTGAGCAAGAAATCAGATTTCTCCATTTCTTTGATTTCGGAATTACAATGAAATGAGACTACGTGCGTCTATGCTTCGAATTTACTGCGAGATTCTTTCATTTCTCTGAGTAAGATTCAAATGACACATCCCTTACTGATAATGATCAAACAAAAATTATTTATCTGTTTAATGGCATGTGCTAGAATGTCCAGTGTTTATCTAATAAGTGATACAATTAAAAGTGCGATAAAATTACCAAGACAATAATATTCACGGACTTTATTTTCCAAGTAAAATGAATAAATGTCCATTTCCACGACTCTAATTAAATGTTCATGAAAACTCACTCTGCGCAAATCGCTTACGACACGAGAATAGCTCGCTTCTCTTAATATATAAGAAATATATAAAGACCATTAAAACAAGCACGATTTGCGCATAACCTCGTTTTAACATCAATTACTTAGGATCTAAAGCGATTCGCTATCGAGAGAGAATTTCGGGTTTATAAGTCGAGAATCATGTTCTTTTTACTACGTTGGTAGTCTGTTTTCCATTCTATATCGAGTTTGATCTCAAAATTTAAGCCAGAGATTACGATTTGCTAGCAAATCTTTTTCGAATCATGATGTTTGCAAGGTTAATTGAGGAAAATAAAATATTTTACTGTATTGGTTGGGTAACAAATTATTCAGTCACTTCTTCTCTGCATTTGACTTCCCTCCTAGAAACAGTGCGCTTGTTACATTATTTCTTACTTTACTATATTAATGGCATAGAATACATTTTTAAGTGAAGACATTATTCTTAGTTTCATGGTTGGATAAAATTGTTCTCACATCATTTCGTTCTTGGCTCTAGAACATCAATAAATAATCACTCAGTCATTGGCACAATTATTCAAACAATATTATTTTAATACCGGAGATCGATATCCATCTAAGAGCATACGCTCTAGAGTTTTGTTTTAGTAACTTATTAGAAATGGAACTTTTGGAATATTATTTGGATTCTCCGGTATATAGCAAAAGCTAAAAAATGTTTTTAATTTGTTATTTCATCACACAACCCATTTGATTTGGGGTGACAAGTTTCAAGTCTTGGTTTTGACTCATCAACAGGTTCCAAATAGCGAAATACAGTGACGTGAAAAATAAATGAAAAAATAGAGCAAAGAAAAGAAGTGGAAAATGAACAAAATTAAGAAAAATAGAAAAAAAAATTGTTTATTCAAAAAAATTAAAAATCCAGATTCATTCGAAACGAATCAAACCTGTATACGCCCGCAGTGGGCTGAAAAACGAAAAAAAAGAAAAAGGAAAAAGAAGAAGCGTGTTTTTTCTATTTTTCTCAACTTTTTCATTTTTTCATTTCTTTTCTTTGTTCAATTTTTCCATTTGTTTTTCAAGTTACTAAATTTCACTATTTGGGACCTGATGATGAGTCAAAACCAAGACTTGAAACGTGTCACCCTAAATCAAATGGGTTATGTGATGAAATAACAAATTAAAAACATTGCTTAGCTTTTGCTATATAACGGAGAATCTAAATAAATTCCTTCTTGAACAAATACAAGTTTACCGCGGTAAAAAATCCTAAAGAGTAATCTCTATTTTTATTTAAGGAAATATGTCATTGTTAAACATAGATAATAATAATGGACCAAGAATAGATCCTTGTGGCACACCAAGATATCGGTAAAAAGGCTGAGTAGGTTCCATTCATAGAAACCTGTATATGTAAATGAATCACTAAACGTGCAACATATGATATAATAACTTTCACAGAAAGCATTAATTTCAATAATGCAAAAAACTTTAAGCAAAATTTATTTCCCCCCTTCCTTGGAAGAGTTAATTAATTTCATTAAAAGCTTTCAATATGTTATAAAATCGTAAAAAAAAATGTTAATATCTCTTAATTTACCTTCCATTATATGATCATAAAAATATAATCTACATTAACATAGGTACCTGAAACACCTATAAAAGGGCGTACATAAATAACTCGTATATTTCACTACCGCGCTCCCCCTCCTGACCTTTTTTTAACATTATGTAAGTAAAGTAAAACCAAACTTAAATTCATATTAAAATGGAAGTTAAACGTCGGTGGCATATTACTTACTTACTAAACTGCATTTGTAGCATATCATCTTTATTGTTATCCTCATAAAGTTTTCCCCTTGGAGTAATTACACCGATTTTATTGCTTCCTTAGCTGCTCATTTCGTCTCAGTTTCACTCAGTTTACAGTTTTCATATAGCTTACCTAGTAAAACTCTATTAAATTAATTTCATGTACAATTGTTTGCTAGTAAGTGTAGTAACATAATTAAAAGTTGTTTAGAGGTATATTATGTTGGAAAATAGCACCATTAGCTACACCTGTTTTTATAGCAATTCATATATACATATGTATAAGTATCACAGTGTCCTATTTCCTATTCTTAAATCTACTCCTACAAACATATACATATGCATGAACAAATGAATTCTAAGTCTACTATATTTCCTTAAGAAGTCTACTTTAATCTTTAAGTCTGCTACTGCTGTTGGTATTATAAAAACTTTTCACTGCTTGAAAACTAGGACATCATTTATTAAGATTTCCTTCGTCACGCGCGTATATTAAGTGCGTATACCTGTGTACACCTATATACAACTATACCTTCGTTAATTTGTGCATAAAGCAATTTATTAATTAAAACCGTACTCCTATAGTATTGTGTCGTCATTATAAAAATTCATAAACTATGGAAGATTTTCCATTTCAGTCTCCTTAACAGTTTTATTGTCTTGTGTATAAATAATGAAAAGGATTGTTGGATACGAAGCGGATCCAGGCAGACTTTCCACTATAAATTATTCAAAGCTTGTGGCCCGTCCACTCAACTCCACTGAGAAGCTCATTATTAAAATGGCTTTGAATATTCATTAACTTTTCTCGGTTTTGCCATAAATTGAGATGGTGGAAAAGAGAAACCAAAAAAACAAAAAAAAAACGTACTTTGAAAGATGATGGCGGTGTCGTTGGTGACGTCGGTGGCGGTAGTTAAGCTTTTCTTTCTTCATAGCAAACAAAAACAAAGCAAGAAAGAAAAAAAAAAGGTACCTACAACAGAAAACACCGCACTTGGTTTGGTACTTGAATCGTGAGATGCTGGTGATAAGCATCATGAGCAAGAAATGGGCCTTGAAAAGAATGTGTTCCCTGTTCCTTGCTAATTTGTAAAAAAAAAACAAACATATTTTTTTTAACAAAAACAAAAAACATTTTTACATTTTACTTTGAAGAGACTGACAAAGACCACCCACCCCTCGGACTGTGTTTTTTTTTTCGTTTGTGATTGCGATGCCACCACTTTTCTTCAGTTCTGGCATCTTTAATTCAATTACTTTATGGGAAAAAGAAGTTCCTCAAGCACAACGAAGAATACTAATGATGCCGCTGCGTTTTTTTTTTCATTATTTATTAACTTTTCTTTTTCATATTTCAATTTTCATTACAGTGAGAGAAGATCTGATGTCCTTTCTTGTAATAGAAACAAAAAACACTCCTTGACACCAATTTTTTTGTTTTTTTTTCCCCAAAGTTTGGCCGGATGGTTTTGAGAAAATTATTATTGTTCTGCCGACTGTGAAAAAGAATAATAAAAAAAAAAAAAAATACAAAATGTGAAAAAATAATAATGATGGCTTCTAGCGTTATTGAGGTGGGCCTATTTATTACAATTTTCACGGCCTGAAAAATTCCTTTTAGCTAATAGCAAAAATTATGTTAACTTTTTTCATTCGCAACGCAACAAGCACATTTCTGTGGGTGTCTGTTGTTGTTATATATAAAAAAAAAAAACAAAAAAAAATAAAAAACGGAAGATCCTTTCGCCCTCCTGTTTTTTTCTTTTACCACAAGATGCCTCAAAGAACGAACTCTCTCGGCATCATTTCAACAGAGTTACCCGGCCGTAACATTAGAATAGGGGAAAGGGGGGGAGGAATGAAAAATTAGAGAAAAGTGAAAATTATGCTTTGTATCTCTTGTTAATCACTGGGGATGTTTACATTTAATTTTCTTATTTAATTTTGTTTTTTTTTCTTGTCTTCTTCTACGTTTTCTTGTTGTTATAAATATGTAAAGCTTGAGCTTTTAAGAAATTTAGACACACCTTGAATGATGTAAAGGAACTAAGTAAGTATAGTGCCCTCAGGGGAGGAAAAAAAAAGAAGGAATTTAAACAAATAGGTACACGCGTATGTTGTATTAGTTGAAAAGGATTGAATTTAATTTAAATACATTATTTACTTGGAAATTTCTTTTTTCTTCTTCTTCTTCTTCTTTACACAAGATTTAATTCAGTTGATTTATTTGGCAAGGATTATAAGGAATAGGGAGGCATTAGGAGCGCAGAAGGAATGAAAACATTATTGATTCAATATACTTTTATCAGGAAAAATATTTGATTTTGAAAACAGTTTGTTTTGCATGTTGTTGGACCTTCATTTCAGATATATTTAAGGATATTTTTAATAGAAAATCATAAAAATTTTTGTTGTTTTTTTTTTCATTTGCAATCCCTTTCGCAGAGCATCTTGAATCCGTGGCTCTTGGACTGGGGTCAATTATCGCATATTAAGGATCCAGGAAATCTAACAATACGAAAACATTTTCTTCCAGAATGGTAGAGACTGTGTAACGCTGGATATTAGACCCACAAAATACCTACCAACATGTTGTGATTATAAGATTTAAGAGCCACGATAAATACCCCATATGAATTTTAAAAAAATAGCAAGCATTAAAATTCATGTTCTTGAAAATTTACGAATTTGATTAGAGTTAGATAATTTTAATTAACATACAATATAAAAATAATAAGCGCTTATATAACCATAATAAAATAAATTCTAAACTGATATAAAAACAAATATTCAAAAATAAACATATAACATTCTGGAATTAAACAATCAAAAAGGAAATGAATTAGCGGAACCCAAGTGGAAGAAGAAGATCGAATTATCGATAATTGATACGGCAGTACAACGAGTGATGGAGGTGGATTATGCAGATGACAGACAAGAGGCAGTCTCTTTTCTCAGCGGCTTCCGGCGAGGTTTTTTTTGGAAGGCGAGTTAGTGGAGACCCGAGTAAAGGAAAATTTTATACAAAAACGATAACCAAAAAGTAAAACAAGTATTTTTTTGTGACAAAAATCTCAAGGAGACCTTAGTTCCGGGTCACTAATTTCGAAGATTCATGGGAAGATTTGAAGTAAGGAATCAATCCAGCGAAAGTAGCGGCAAGCGTACAGACCACGAGGGATTTCGAATATTCAGGAAAGTAAACGCCTCATGGCTCCAACAATTCTAAATAACACCAACACATAACGACATAAAATAAATAAATAAAATAATAAATAAAAGGAAATCATATAAACATAACTTAATAAAAAAAAACAAAAGAAAAAAAAGTAACATAACCTGTAGCTGTACTAACCATATTTAGTTATTATTAGATATATATTATTTTCATGTCAATAGGACATCTAATTTTATAAGGTCATTTTTTCAAGGTTATGGATCACTAATTCTGCCCCAGATTTGCAAGTGTTCACGGTTATGACATTTGTATACAAGGTCCTGAACAATTTGTACGAGCACTGGAATTAGTTGTGATAACTAAGAAATAGTAATTCTAGAAGTTATTATCGCGTGCACTGTAATTATAATCCACTAGCAAACTTTTTAACGTTGAACGTAAATTGATGTTAATAATAATTTTTGCGTGAATATTTCATAATTAGTCAATTATTCCCTAATGTTGCGCACAATTATGCTGAAAATATGTGATTAGTTTTAATACTTGTATCCAGTATCCACCTGATGAATCGTCCGTCCTATTGACATGAAAATAATATATATCTAATAATAACTAAATATGGTTAGTACAGCTACAGGTTATGTTACTTTTTTTTCTTTTGTTTTTTTTTATTAAGTTATGTTTATATGATTTCCTTTTATTTATTATTTTATTTATTTATTTTATGTCGTTATGTGTTGGTGTTATTTAGAATTGTTGGAGCCATGAGGCGTTTACTTTCCTGAATATTCGAAATCCCTCGTGGTCTGTACGCTTGCCGCTACTTTCGCTGGATTGATTCCTTACTTCAAATCTTCCCATGAATCTTCGAAATTAGTGACCCGGAACTAAGGTCTCCTTGAGATTTTTGTCACAAAAAAATACTTGTTTTACTTTTTGGTTATCGTTTTTGTATAAAATTTTCCTTTACTCGGGTCTCCACTAACTCGCCTTCCAAAAAAAACCTCGCCGGAAGCCGCTGAGAAAAGAGACTGCCTCTTGTCTGTCATCTGCATAATCCACCTCCATCACTCGTTGTACTGCCGTATCAATTATCGATAATTCGATCTTCTTCTTCCACTTGGGTTCCGCTAATTCATTTCTTTTTTGATTGTTTAATTCCAGAATGTTATATGTTTATTTTTGAATATTTGTTTTTATATCAGTTTAGAATTTATTTTATTATGGTTATATATGCGCTTATTATTTTTATATTGTATGTTAATTAAAATTATCTAACTCTAATCAAATTCGAAAATTTTCAAGAACATGAATTTTAATGCTTGCTAATTTTATAATTCATATGGGGTATTTCTCGTGGCTCTCAAATCTTATAATCACAACATGTTGGTAGGTATTTTGTGGGTCTAATATCCAGCGTTACAACTGAATAAGCTGTGAAGCTAGACGTAATGAAAACAACATGCTAAACTGATCTACTATAGAATGTACGAATATCTACGACTTGAGCAAAGTAAGGGGCCTATAAAGTCCAGAATAATAGTCTCCCATTGTCTATCCATAATTCTGCGAGTAGCCATATGCCCTGCGCTGGTTTCTTTAAGACTGACTTTATAGATTTACATTGTAAGCACTTTTTTACATACACGACGACGTCCGACTTAATTCTATGCCAGTAAAACAGTTGAGCAAGTCATGTGTTTTTTTAGTACTTCCATATACCCAGCAGTAGGTGACTACATCACCTTTGTGAACTACTTGCATCCAAAATTCTTTTTCGAGGGCAAGGGCAGGATATCTAGGCCAAATATGTTTTCACAAGCGGTTTCTCTTAACACGCCAATCAGAGTATCTATAGGGATTATCTGTAACTTGAGATTTTATCTTGAGATACTTCTTGTTGTCTGTTTCCTCCTCTTCAGAAATATAATCAAATAACGGTACTGATATCGATACCTTTCTTCTGCATTATAATACAATACAATACAAAAGCTTATTGCCAGTATCCGTACACAAGATTACAAATCTTTTAAGTAGTATAAATTTACGGGAGGGAAAACAGTTTTAATAGCTAATTATAAATACATAAGAATATCTAAGCTTAATAAGAAGATTGTGTGTAAATATAAAGGGTATATGAAGTTATAAAACAAAAAGATTAAAAGTAGTGATAGCAAGAGAAAGCAAACAAAATAAAAGGTAAAACGTGAAAAATTTCAAAGAAGGTAAAGCAAAGATGATTGAGCATACAAGCGGAGCATTACGTCACATATTAATATTGTGAAAATTGGTACTTAAAGCCTTCCTGAATGCATTGACGGAGTGCGCATCCTGAACTGACCAAGGAAGTGAGTTCCAAGCACGAATAATTCGTATAAAGTAGTAATTTTTCATGACTAAGTGCTTTAAGCGAATTTCGGTATTCAGAATGCCAGTAGACAACCAAAGTGTGCGAAGTCCAGCACAGATCCTCCTAAGAATGACAGTGACATATTCACAGCATCTCATTCGTGTTTCAAGCATCACTCCTAAAATTGAGGCTTTGTCCTCATACCTTAAAGTGAGACCATTCAATAACTCGGGCGGAAAACTAGAAGCATTCATAGAGCTCAGAGTAAAAGCTAGACACTTAGAGTTGCCAGAATTCTGTTTGAGATCATTGTATAAGGACCAGTTGTGTTGTACGTTCAACACAGTCATCCATTAATCCAATAGGTCTCTCAAAGTACAGTTGCACATCATCAGCATATAAATGTACACTCGCATCCCCAAAAGAGCAAGATAGATCGTTAATGTATAAGCTAAACAGCACACCACGATTTACTATAAAAGTATCCGAAAGGTCATTGCCTACCTTTACACATTGTAGCCGATTTGTAAGGAAGCCTTCCACTAGTCGTACGGCAGAAGAAGAGAACCGAAAAAGCGAGGAGAGTTTCTCGTGATTGACACAATCAAAAGCTTTGCTAAAATCTAACATCACTAATATGCAGAGTTCATTTCTATCCAGCGCGGCCTTAATATCCGTAGTAATTTTCAATAGTGCGGTCTCACACCAATGCTGTGCACGGAAACCAGACTGAAAAGAAGGATTACTGCAAAGTCATACTACTGTAATCGTATAGACTTACGAACTAATCTTCTGGTGAGATCCTTTAGATTGTGCAACCAAACGAGTGAAGCGAGATCGGTAATTACACAAAATCGCAAGCCTTCAAGGTGGTCTTTACATTTTGATGGCCCATAAAACTGCCAGATAGTCCTTTTCCGTGTTGGAATAATTCCTCTTGCAGCTATTTAGTGATCGACTTCCATAGGCTATTATTCTGTCTTCACCTTTGATATTTTGCATCAGAACTGGCCCCGAGCCATATCCTGAGACAACAATGTGAACAAGGAATGGTGTGCTAGGAATGCAGCCTCACATTATGGAGTCCAAATAAACTTGTTATTTTTCTTGAGGAGTTCCATAATATGTGGAAGTAAAGACTCATATCACCAAAAAAATTCAGGGTTATAAAAACGAGCAGACTAATTGGTCAATATCAACTTATCGCTGCTCAACTGAAGCAATGAGTCCGGTCAATCAATGAGTTCGCTCAGAGTTTAAACATTTATGTAAAGCTCGAAATTTGAGCGAATTCATGCTTGAGGGCACTCACTGCTTGAGCATAAATTATACCTTTTACTGTAGTCTTTTAATCTTATACAGATTTATAAACCAGTGGCATCTGCATTATGGGGTATACTAAGAAAATTTGGCACTCCATTTATAACGAATAGAAATAATGATGGTAGGGCAAAATGAACTAACACCCGCGAATAATATAAAAACTTATTTTGATTTTTGCATATCCGACCGTCTGTCCGTCTTCATGATAACTCCATAACGCATGAATTTAGAGTGTTGGAATTATGCACATGGGATTTTTAAAAGAAAATTTAATTTTTTTAGTTCGATAATGGGACTAATCGGGCAATTCCTAGAACAATTTCATTTATCTCTACACGCCTCGACATATAGCGCTGAAGTTTTGTACACAGCGGCTTCATAAATATTGTAAACAAAATATCAAAACTGAACTCATTCGAGCAACCACTTCTTGGTGTTGGCATATAAAAAAAATTATGTTTTTACGTATAACATTCTCAGATTTATTTAAACCCATTAATTAAAAAATGAGTTTAAACTTTAAGCAAATTAATTTAAACCTTGAGCAAATGATTTTCACCTTTACACCTTTACAAAATAAATTTAAACCTTGAATGAATGATTTTAAACTTTTAACAAATAAATTTAAACCTTGAAAAATTGATTGTAAACCCTTCACAAATACATTTAAACCTTGAATAAATAATTTCAAACCCTTAACAAATGAATTTACACGTTCTCTAGGCTCAGGAGACGGGGTGGGTCTTTAATAATAATTTATGTCGTAAGTTGAGCGCCACGTGATTTTTCTATTAACGGGTGTATCACTAAACCGGTTTTAGTATCAGCAGATTCTATTACGGAATAACCTAACTCCAATCACACACACAGGGAAAAAATAATAAAAAAAAACTAAATAACATATTACGAATAATTCAGTAATTTTAATAGGTTTTTTTTAATTTTTGTTTGTTTTCTATTTCAATCTTATGCTATGTATAAATGTAATATTGTAATATATAATAAGACCAAAACCCACACTAGAAATTAACGGAATTCAATGCATACTTTAATTTAAACAATGCCAGTTTGCCAGCCACTACCAATAGTTTAACGCAACCTTTCGTAAATAGATACTTAACTTTTATTTAATTTATCTTTTTTATTCCTGCCTTCTGCCCTCCATCGTGACTTTTCCATTAAATTGGATAGCTTTAAAAAAAAAATTATACACTGGTCCAGGTCCCTTTCTTTTCTACGTTCAACTTCTCCTTTCCTCTTGTTTGTTTTTTTTTTGTTGGTGTTTTTCTTTTCTTTCTTCTTTTAATTTAATAATTTTAACCTTGCACTTTTAATTCTTTTATTTAAACTTTGTGCACCTTTTTAATTTTTTTTTTGTTTTCGAAACTTAAAAGCAAGTCTGCCCTGTTCACTGGCTCGAGAGGAGAGAGAAAAAATCAACTCTTCTTCATCCCGACCATAGAGCTATCTGCCAGATTTTTGACTTGAGTAGTACTTTTAGTACTTCGGTCAACAATAGCGCGGTTTTTTAGTATGTGCACTCGCTAATTTAATTGGCTACAAAGTTATTGCGTATTTTTTTTTGTGGTTGCGTTCAGTTAATTTTAGATTTGTGTGTCGTTTTGTAGTTTTTTTTTCTTCTTAAAGGGAATCTGGACTGAGCGCAGATCTGGGCAAGTACCAAAAGTACTTAAGTATAAGTACAAGTACCGGAGGCCTGAGTACTTCAGCATAAGTACAAGTACCGCATGTATGAAAAGTACTTGTAACTAAGTATTAAGTCTATAAAAAGTACTGAGTACTTTTTGAAGTACTTTTTAAAGTACTTTTTTGGAATCAATGTACGTTGGCAGTAATATAATGAACTTTGTCGAGTTTAGTTAATAGATATTAATAAATAAATACCCTTTGAAAACTATCATATGTATAGTAACCAGTGGCTACTAATTATCGTTTTCGACGCTGCAAGTATAGTAGAACTTTCACATCTCATTGCTACACTCATAAAAACTATTAGAGGTCCGCCCAAGCACACCCATTATCGCCTCCAATAATACATAACAATTCTAAGGAAAAAATGTCCAGTAAACTTCCAAGAAAAAATTGAAGCCTTCCCTACATCAGGTCGAGGCATGGTTTATTTCATATTGGAGCGAGGCATTGCTTGCTTACCCTTAGTTATGTCCACTGACGTATATAATATGTACTGCTTACTTTTCTATTTCACGTGGGCACAATTGCTTGTGTCAAAAAGAGTTCGTACGTAGGTGTGAACATTAAAAAAAATCAAATCATTGGCGGGAAGTTGAAAAAGTGACTACGCAGCTCGGAAGGTGATTTTAATAAAACATTTAGAATTTCTTCTGCGTATCTATTGAATATATTGTCTTTGGTAAAACAGTTTTTATCAGTATAATAAGTCTAAATGATTAATTTAAAATCATCTATTTCGGCGAATCCACTATTTTATTTGTTTTCAGATCTCTCTTAGTTGGTACTTGGTGTTTAGACCGAAAGAGTCAGTAATATAGAATTGAGCTTACTTTCTGCAGTGTTTTTCTATGAACGTAGTCAGTCCATATTATACATGTCAGTGCTTATGTCATCAAGTCGTAGTATCGTCGATTTTATATTCGACCGAGACGTTACTGGTTTTTATTCTACTTGCCCAGTCTTGTTTGTATGTTATTAGTTTGTCTAAGGCTCTTTCTTTTCTACGAAGATTTAGATATTTGTAGATACTTAATAGACTCGGAAATACTTAAGTAAAATGTTTGGTACTTAAGTACAAAACTAAGTCTGTAGTACAAGTAAATAGACGCTAGTACTTATGTTCAAGTACTAAGTAGGAGCATTTCAAAAGTATTGAGTAATAAGTTTTAAGTAACGAAAATGTACTTTAAGTAGTACTTAAGTCTTTTTCTACTTAAGTATTGCCCAGCTCTGACTGAGCGTTTATGTAAACATGTTATTTGAACAACTACTTGATATCAGAATGTCGAGCAGTAAACAGAAAGCAACAACAGAACTTAATATCTTGAACATGCGCGGCTGAATAACTTTGCAAAACTAACTAACTATATTTATGTAGCTAAAGAAATAGAGGAATGAATTAAAAATTCCTTATTTTCCATATAACGATTTAGCAATCTAGATCTAAATTCAAGCTATATACTTTAAGATTGAGAATTCATTATAACCGCAAAAATAACGCAATGTAAAGTAAAGTAAAGTAATTTACAGGATTTCAATTTGCTTACTGATTTTTAAATAAAAGTACAAGTACTTAAGATTCACTATACTATCCGAGGATATTAATTAGCTTATTTTACACCATTTTGTAATCTCTTAACTAATTTCACAAACTCCTTCCAGTAGGCGGTACCAGTAACCTGTACCTCTCTGTGTGTGTGTGTGTCTTTTTTTTTCCCAATCAACTTCGTATTTATTATCGTAGGTGCCGCCAGTTTTTATCTCATTATACGTAATTAATAATAATCGCTTAGATTTGTAACGATAGGTCAATGCAACAATAAAAAGGTTCCTTTATAATACGTAGGGTACTAGATTCTCCCTATAATTTCGAGCTTGTGACTAGTTGATGTTATTGTAGTAAAATCCAAGTCTCATCAATCCGAGGATAGAAGAAATCATCGCCTGTAAAACAAATATCCGCAGTAAACCGGTTTTACAATAACACATACCACAGTCAGGACGGACTACATTCTTTACACAGATCACTCAAAAAGATAAACTTCCTTGAGGACCGTAACAAACAAATGATTTTAAACACTTAACAAATAAATTTAAACCTTAAACTAATGAGTTTCAACTGTTAACAAAAGTACTTAAAACTTTAGGAAATATATTTAAACTCTTAACAAATTTATATTTAAAATATTTTATTTCATAGCTTTTTTTTCAAATTTTACCTGCAATACTTCTGACTTTTTTCAGTACAACGGTTGACCATCCACTGCCTTAGAAATAAGTAAAATCCTTACGTATAGAACGCAAGGGTAAAACCATATTCAGTATATAGTTGAAACAGTCATTAGGTGAGATTTATTGTAGACTATCTTCTCTCTACTCATGTCACATAAAACTCCCACGATCAGTTTTATGTGCCTGCATTTTAGGAAGCCATTTTTTGTGCAAGGTTAACAAAAGCAAAGTAAGGAGAGAAAAATGTTAGTGTTAATAGCGAACTTAGGTTTACAGGTTTAAATTTATTTGCTTAAAGTTTAAACTCATTTGTTAATGGTTTAAATAAATCTGATAATTCCATATACAGCGATCAGCAAACGAACAGTCGTTTTTATTGTCCTAAAAAGTTAATCAGAATATGAAAACCTATGTAATTGGTTGTAACCATTTACTGTTCGACGAATCGTTTTTGACACATATGCGAAAAGCCACAAGTATCAAACTTGCACAGATGGGTGACCATTCGACTATCTCCATCGTCAATTTTCTCGGTCTTCAGTGATCATGCCAAATGTGGATCAGCCAGCCCAAAGCTTATCGACTGTAAGTAGTTGCTGTTCGTCATCTGGTGATTTGGTTAAATCAAGCGGATTGAAGTCGGTCAACTTCTAAGCCTGACTGTTTGTCGGGATACTTGAGTAAATTAAGCGAATTGAATCGGCCATATTCTTGGTTTGCTTGTTCGTCGGAATGTTTGAATAAATCAAGCGGATTAAGGACGCTCAACTTTTTAATCCGGGGAGTTTCTATGAATCACTGTACGACTGATGTCGCCTAATTGGTTCTGTAAAATGCACACCATTGAGAAGACTCCGTCGCTTAGTCTCGACTAGGCGTCCATATGTCATAGACCAGGCTACTCCTATGAAAGTTTGGCTATAATATGGAATACGTGGAAACGCTGTTAGACTGGACACGCAGTATGACCGTGAATCGTCCCTTTAGGACAGGTTATACCTATGATAGCCATACTGAAAACTTTTCACAATGGAAACTCCAGAGCTCTGATGTTCACCTATAATTTGTTTATACTGGCATGGGCTCTAAATTGCGTGGTTGCTGAAATCAAATGCCTATTTGTTAGGCATAATGATTATAAAGAACTCTGCTAATTATAGGTAATCTGTGTTAAACTCACCCCTTCTTCTTTTCACATTAAACTATGGCGTTACACTGATAAAGATTCCAAGAAATTAAATAAGAAAAATAATTACATACTGGGCATGAAACAAAGATTAACAATCTTTCGAGAGTAAACTATATTAACTGTAAGAATTATTGTGCAGTGTTAGGCAGTAAAAGTAAAATTCGATTAAATAAATATCTTCTAATTTACCGCTAGTGGGAAAGTGATTTTCCAATTAGAAAAACCAAACTCAAACTACGAAAACAAAAGTTCAATCGTTCCCAACTCTGGTTACGACGAAAAATTCGGACAGCGCCATTGAGTTCATCAGAATGGTATTTACACAAAGTCAACATTTAATTTGTCATCGTAAAGGTTGTATCGACATCAATATATTGCGGCTCTTACATTATTTTTTATAAATTGTTTTTACAATAACAAATGCCTACCTAGCCAAACTTTTCTGCGTTCAGCAAAGTGTTACTAGACGAGAATTTCGAAATTAATTTTACTAGGTTTTTTTTTCAAGTGGGTTGTCAAGAGTTCGGAAATGTGCAGAATTTTTTCTGTACATAGTTCAATGGTAAAAAAAAAATGACTTTTCAACTTAATTAAATACATACGAAGCTATAAAATCTCCAAGCTTTTTTATTCCATGAATTTAAATTCGTCGCATATTGATATATAGTAAAATTTCAGTTGTATGATTTATATGTTTGAAATGGTATAAAAAAAACAAAAAACAAAATGTGAGATGCTTTTCGTTCTCTATAGGTATACATAAATTTTATATTGATATTTTACCAGCGATTTTAATGATGGAATCCTATCATGAAGACTTTTTATCAACATAAAAAATTTATTCTTTTGAGATTTGGCAACATCAAAGCTAATTTTCGCTTTAAGGCGATTGGAAGGGGCTTTATCATGAAAAAGATGAAAAGGCGTATTTATGGCGGAATGGCGGAAAGCTTATTATAAAATTCGACAGCAACTGAGCCGAATTCATACAATTACTCCTTCGATTGAACGAGTAGAGCAAGTAAATTGAGATTTTACGTTTATGAAGACTGTAAATATTTAAACGCAATTACAACTAACAAAGCGTTCCACAGAAATCCGAAATCGAAAAAAGGCCGCTGGCTTTTTGCTGTCGTAATTTTCGGCATTCGTATGGGAAACTATGTTTTTAAAACTTTCACAGCGCACTTTTTTTTTGTTTGCTGTCAGCTGTCGAAACTATGTTTAAGGCTTAAGAGCTAAAATAGTTACATAATTTGCATATTCATAATACCTTGTTCTCAGCTATAGTAGAGCATTTACAGTTGCAGATTTTCAAGCTCCACACAAGCTTTTCTGAGAGGAAGAAATACGAAGAAGTTGTTAAAATTTTTAAAACATTTTTGATCCTCTAAAAGAGTTTTTGTCACCAAAAGAGGTACATATGCATAAATTTAGTGTTAATTTTTAGAAATTATATGTACTTTAAAAGAAAAGTACCTTTCGAGATACAAAATCTACAATGAAGCTATAGTCCGCGCCAGTTAAAGTGAGCTATCAAAGGTTATTAGAAGGAAATTTGTAAGTTTGTACCATTGATTATATTCCAAATGGTACAAAGATTTTTCGAAGGGTATTGCCATTAAAACGCATTAAATTAAAATTATTCTGGAATTACTATCAAATTTTCTTGTAATTTTCAAAAAAAAATTAATTACTAAAAAAAGTAATTTGTAATTCTAATTTACAATTAGAATGAATATAAATTAATTTGATGCAGCAACATAAATGGCTTCAAAATGGATTTTGTTTTGGGTCTTAAATAAAATGCGTAATGATTCTCAGTTCAAATATATCCATATATCCATATATGCTTTGGAATAGAATGCTTTAATGGAAAACTTTAATTTTAAAAATAAATTGTTTTTTCATATATTTTTATATTTATCAATTACTTCTATTATTTGTGGAGTTGCTTAAAGATCTAGAAAAGTATTTTAAATGAATTTTTTTTATAATTTTCTCAGCATCAAAAATTTCTTAATCAATAAGCTTCATTAAAGGGATTAGTCTACTTTGCGTACTACAAAAAAGGCTTTTTTTTTGTAGCTATAGGTATAAGTATAGATAAAAAAGTTGTTGGGCTTAATAAATATACTTTCGAAATATAGGAAATATTTTTTTTTATTTTATTTTAAACACTTTTTACACACAAAAATGATAGACAAACGTAACGTTGCAAAAAGTATGCAAGTGAACTGCCCATATCTCTGGAACGAGTTATCTTAAATAAAAGAATCACATGGAATTAGATTATGCATAGGTTTCTTGAGAATACTATATATGAGCCAGGTTGAATATGTTAAACATGTATTTTGTTATTCATCCGATATATTTCGGTCATGGGTTTTGACCATTCTCAAGGAGCTAGATGTAAAATATAATAAAAATAACAATACTGATAATGCGTCATAGCAAAATTCACTAAATATAAAGGTCATTACCTTAGGAATATCACTACATAGTGTGTTTTTCGATTATTGTTTCTAGGCTACCTTTTGCCTTTTGTCTTAATATTAGATTTAGAAAATTAACATGAAATGAATAAACTGGGCAAACACTTGTGATACTAAATATCTAAAAACTATTAAAATATGTAAATAATAAATTATGTAAAACTGGACTGGACTATTTTTTAAAACTAAGGTCACTAGCGAATGTTGTGTTGTCTATGAGTGTCAATTATACTCTTGTACAGATGACTGATGTACTGCGTGTCCACTTTGAAGTTCGTGGTGTTAGGCTTTCTGGAGTGTATATATAGAGCTTCTATGCTCTTTCATTTTGTCCAGGATTGTTCTTTGTGAAGTATGGTGGGGTTGTCATAGTTAAAATTATGCTTATTCTCGATGGCATGTGCTAAGCATGCTGTGTTATAATTGCGATCATCCCTGTGTGCCTCCGTGTCATTTGTGGTGAGTTCAGTTGTTCAGCTAAAGTCGTCTTTATGCTCCCGCATGCGTCATATAGTGCACCTATTATAGGTTTTTCAATATTGGTTTAGTATATGTGTATATTATCCGTCTCAGTTTGTTCGTGTTTGTAGTCCTAGAGAAATGTTTGAGCTATTATTATTCAAAAAGAGGATGATTTTGTCACTTATTGGTGGTACGTATGTGAGTTTTTTGTATCTAGTGCCTTGTGTGGGTTGATTGTCGTCTCGTTTTTCTATTCTTTTGTTTTTGATGGTATGTTTGGTATTTTTAATGATCTTAGATATTATCTGTGTGGGGTAATGATTTGAAGCCAGTATAGTGCTTATTCTGTTATAGTTCACTCCATGGAATTGTTGGTCACTAAGTGTGATCACCTTCTTTGCAAAAGAGAGAGCCACATTAAATTTTATCTTATAGGGATGAGCCGAGAATAGTTTAACAGACGACCGGATGCTATTGGTTTCATGTATCAGTCAGTGATGATTTTATTACCATCCCTGCACAGTTTTAGATCTAGGAAAGGGATACTTATGGAGATCTGATCCTCTTATTTCATGATGATTTTGATACGTGGATGCTGAAAATTTTTAAAGTGTTATCTATGGTGTGCGTTGGCAACACTGTGATAAGGTATTTTTTAATAAATACTGGTATATGCGGTAAATCTTCAATAATTTGGTCCAAGAGGTCGTCCAATACAAACACTGCTAAAATGCTCGATAGGCTGCTACCCATAGCTAGTCCATACTTTTGCTTATAGAAAGTGTCTTCATATATAAAAAAGTTATTATCACAGATGCAGAGCTTGAGAGCTTTTGTAAAAATGCACTTAGATAGCTTCGTATGCTCTTTTATTAGTGGTCATCTCTTCAACACACATTTTATTGCTTCATCATGCGGGATGTTGGTGTGACATCCAGCGAGATGAGACGACTATTAGGCTGGATGTTTACATTTTTAACAAATTCTTTGAATGCCAGAGAGTTTGGTACATTGTATTTAGTAGTGTCTCGAACTTTTGCCAGTATTACGTTAAGGAAAGCTAGAACGTATGAAGGTGTTTCTCGTGTGGTGACGATCGGTCTAATTGGATGGCCCGGCTTGTGCGTTTTTATTGTGCCATAAATACGTGGAGGTACAGCGTGTATCCTAGTGTGAGTGCGTTTACATCTGATTTTGTGAAGTATTTTTTCTTATGCATTTCTGCGACTAATTCATAGTTGTTCCTGGTGAGAACTTTGATCGTGGTGGCTTTCACATTATCCATGATCTCATATGTGTTCGTGTGACTTATGTGCTCGACCATTTTTTGGTCATATTGATACTTATCCATTATTATGGTGCGGTTACCTTTGTCGCTATTTATAATAAATATATCTCTGTGTTAATTTAGAAAAGTGGTGGTTACTTTCAATGACTTGTTGATGTACCTATCGTAATTATTAAAAAATGTGGCGGTTTGGTAATATGTTTTGTTAAAGCGTGTGTAATGCCATTCCTAGTGTTTACTTTCCAATCCTTATTATCCTTATTACTTTCCAATCCTTATAATGTCTTCCGCGTCTGCAATAATATTTTTCATCTGTTTTGTGTTTATGGATCGTCTAAGCGCGAATTGTGGCCCAAGTCCCAATATGAAGAGCATTTCCGTATGGACAGTTTTATTTGTTAAATTAACGCATCTGTCAGTATTTGGTGTGAAGGTGCTCTAATTAGTGCCAGAGTTGTTATCCCTTATAAATTTATGCTCTAAGTTTTGTTGTGAAGTTGTGTATTTGATTTCTTGGCTATTGATGAACCGATTTAGGATGTTTTGTGGGAGAAGTGTTATTAACTTATGCTCTCCCTTATGTTTATTGTTACGTAGATGCCGTAAAAGCCTGTTACATATGTCTGTTTCTAACTTCAGAAATCTGTTAGTGAAGTCTTCTCGGAATTTATCAATTTTGTGTTTGATGGTGTTCCTGTGCATATAGGCTGGTAAAATTTTTTTATTTATTAGTGATGAATTTTGGAGTAATACCATAATGCTTGCATCTAAGTAAGTACTTACGTCTACTGGTGTTTAATGCTAATTTTTCAGTGATGCGTGCGTACTGTTTGATGTTGTTAGCTGGTGTCCATATGTGTTGCGTATGTGTGCAAAGCTTATGTCAATGGTGCGGTGTTGGTTATTGTCCATTAATTAGATTAATTATAACAGTGAGTATTCGTCCTGAACTACGATCATGTCAAAATTTGAATTTTTACAATTCTTTTTATAGCAAAAATCACTGAAAAAAGAGCCTTTTTTTCTTTTTTCTTTTTGTTTTAAATAAGTCCGCCATTTTGTTAATTATGTATAAAAATTAATGATTGTAGTTCGCAACGAACTCACTATTATACTTATTCTAATTCCATGTGATTTTTTTATTTAAGATAACTTTCTTCCAGAGATATGGCTCACGCAACTCAGTTGCCTACTTTTTGCAACGTTACGTTTGTCTATAATTTTTGTGTATAAACATTGCATTTCGAGAGTGTGATTATTAAGTCCAACAACTTTTATATCAATACCTATAATAAAAGTTTCCAAAAAAACATTAATAGAAATAGCCTTTTTTTGTAGCGCGCAAAGTAGACTAATCCCACTCACAGGAAGTTTTCATACAGAACCGAAGATAACATTTAATCAGTAAAGTGCAAAACACGGAACTTCTGCTGTATATTTCCACATGTGCAGTAAGGAACTCTTTAACTTAAACAATACAACATAAAACATGATTGCATGATGAAATTTATCTGACTTTGTAGAAAAGCAATATAATAATTTAATTGAAATGAACAAATTAGTAAAAATTTTACTCCGGTTAAATTTGTAAAGTGGCAACCCCAAACAGAAATTTCCCTGATCTTGATAGTTCACTTTTAATGGCCCTGACTATAGAGCCAATTTTAAATATTGTTCGTAATTTAAAAGCACGATTCCAATTAAAAATAATAACATCTCCGCACTTAAGCTTTTACTATTTTTTTTTTTTTTTTTTTGAAAAAAGTTACATAAATAAAATAAGAAAAACAAAAACAGAATGCATTTTAAGATATTTAAGGATGAAGAATATATTTCTTACCCCTAACCTTTTGTTTTCCTCAGGGAGGCATCTTCTATATAACTCTAGCGTACTTTCCTCTTTAAAATAAGCTAAAAATCATGTATCTGTTACAACACTGTCTTACAAAAAAAAAGATAAACTTGATATACTATTGACGAGACATAGTGTAGGTTGTAGGTCTACTGGAAGTAAAAATAGTGGCATACGACAAATTTCTCATACACTCTCAAAATGTCATTTTTGGCCAAAAAAAAACCATTATTAGATAGGTTTGTCTATGTATATAATAATTCAAGATACAGAAAAAATATCAAACTTTTCGACCCAGCAATCAGAGAGGTCTCATAAGTGCGGTTATCTCTGTTCGCCTACCACAGAAGTTCGATGAGTTTTTAAGTTTTTTTTTCAATAGATTTCGGTCTAACAAAAGAGGGAAAATTTCCAGCATATAATAATGTATATCTATTCTGTTTTTTGTTCGATGTCGAATATTATGGTATGTGAAAGAAGAGAGATAAGCGTTTATAGTCATATGTTCCTTATTTCGTTGCGATTACAAAACACTAAGTTACAGTCGGAAACCATACGAAATTTACCATATTTTACACATTTTTTCAATTTTGACAACAATTTTATGGCTTATTTTGCTCTACAATATTTTTTTTTTTTGTTCATATCAATAATAACGAATTCAATTCCGTGTCTAATGAGCATATGTTAACTAAAATCGGATGAAATTTAACTGAGTTATCGAATTTTTTCTCATTAAGCATCTACATTTCCGCAGGGGCGGATTTGATCACTTGGCCGCCCTAGGCCTATGGAAGATTGCCGCCCCCTACTCCCTGTAAAACACGAAAAATTGAATGATCTATATCCAGTGAAGGGACCCCAGGCTAGAATTAGCGGAGTAGGCTGCCTCATAAATCGGAGTAGATTTGAAAAAAATGGAGTAGAATTAAAAATAACACTTTCCAACGAATTATTTTATTTAAAAAAACGAAAAAGTTTAAAAATGTAATGAAATACCCACAACTACAAGAAAAAATCGCCGCCCCCTAAATCTGCCGCCCTAGGCCCGGGCCTACTCGGCCTATAGGGAAATCCGCCCCTGCATTTCCGTATAATATTAAACTACAAAGAAAGTTGAAGAAGCACTGGGTTTTAACCGCTAAAAACGAAGAAAGTATCCTATATCTTCATATGTTGGCAATAAGTACTTATTTATTTCAATTGATCTTGGATAACTTTCAGGAATATTTGTTGGGTCATAATTGTGGGGGAGAAGGATTTTACAACCAAATTGAGTACTATCCAAAGATCAGCCTGGAACTGTCTTGTTACATTGTGTTACATAGTAACAAGAAAAGTTGCGACTACGTAAACGTTGTATACAAATTTTTGAGTGCCTACGGTGAAATGGTCCATCAAAATTCACGTTTTGCACTCACAATTAAGTTTCTTTCAGG
This sequence comes from Dioctria rufipes, assembly GCA_963924295.1. Lineage (NCBI taxonomy): Eukaryota > Metazoa > Arthropoda > Insecta > Diptera > Asilidae > Dioctria > Dioctria rufipes. The sequence continues at coordinate 38,835,370 of OZ002744.1, read as the reverse complement.
ACGATCCCACTAACAAAGGTAACAAAGGATACTTAGTATTACCGACTTGCATTTCAAACAAAATGGTCATTAAAACTACAACACAAGCGTAGGAATGCGTCATGAAGCTTACTTCTAAATTGGTGTTGCTGACAATGACTTTTAAATTTGTTGTTATTGTATTTGTTGCACTTGTAGCAGTTGTTGTTGTTGTTGTTTTAGTTGTTACTTACACTTTTTAGTTGTTTCTTACTTTTTTTCACTTTTTCAGAGTCTTCACGGTTAAAACCCAGTGCTTCTTCAACTTTTTCTGCAGTTTAGTATTATACGGAAATGTAGCTGCTTAGTGAGAGAAAATTCGATAAATCAGTCAAATTTCAACCGATTTTAGTTAGCAAATGCTCATTAGATGTGGAATCGTGTTAACTATTAATGATATAAACAGAAAATGAAATAAAGAACATATGGTTACACATGATTATCTTTCTTATTTCATATACCGCAAAAAAATTTAACATGGAACAAAAAATTGCGGAGTTATAAATTATTATATAGATACACGGGCGGATCTACGCAATACCGCATGTTTTGGTCAACTATGAGATTTTGAGGGTGTAGAGAAAATTAAGAAATACAAGAGTATGCCACTACTTTTAGTTCCACTTTGTTTTGTCAGAAGTTTATTTCCACTGTAACACAGCGTAATTAGAACCAATGTTATCATTTGTGGAATATAACTCAGCAAACCAAAACTTGGCGAATATTAACGATTTCAAAAATTCCTTTAATTCAGTTAGCAATCATGGCAGGTAAAAAATAAATAAAAATAATAAAAATAGTGATTAGTGAATTAGGTGATCGTCGGGTTAAAATCAAATTTATTCTTCTTCTATGACATCTGCCCTAAAGACGTTTTACAGAAAGCTCAATTCACAAATGGACATTTTAGAAAAGCAATCTTTCCGAACTGAGACCAAAGACCAAAGCCGTTTGCCAAATATGTGTCTACAAATAGAAAATATGTTGCATGAAATTAGGCGCGTGCACGCACGCAAATAAAAAATCACATTTTTCATATTCGGATTTTTTGCTCAGTATTTTTTTGATTCGCTTATTTCGTAAATAAAATTTTTCCTTTTTTTTTTTTGTTAGAGCTAGAGGTCCACCACATTGAACCTTTTCAATTTATTTTTTAATTCAAAATTTTCAATGTTTTGGGAAATGTCCATTTGGTAATGATCTTTTGGTAAAGATCTTTATTTGACAATCATCTTTTTGAGAAATGACTAGTTTTGGCAAAGAAACTTTGGAAAAGCGTACTTTCACTAATCGTCTTTAGAACAAATGTCTGTATGAGAAACAGATTTCGGTCAAATGGGCTACTCCCCTTATAAAGTGGTAGCCCATTTCCAGCTTGGTCTACAAGCCAATTGCAGCACAGGCAAAAGGTTGCTTGAAAAAAAACATGTAGAAGCATGGCAGCTAATTAAAAAAGTGCTGTAAGATGACTTAAAGTGTGTTTTAAATTCGACTTCCGAGCTATTTCAAGCTTTTATGGCTTCTTGCATATATTGTGTTACTAGGGGAAAGTTGAGAGTTCCTTTGTAGAGTTACCATATTAAAAATAATAAATTTGGAATTTTTTTATGTATACCTATACTACTGGAAAAATGATCATACACAGTCCCAGAAGATGTCAATGACTCGACGGGATCCCTGGAATGTAGGAACCTTTCAAATTCATTTTTTGTTTTTGCATTTTTACTTTCTCAAAATCTGTTTTACGCAGATGGAAATATGAAACTCTACGAAGAACGATTTTATTACATTTTTTTTCAAAGAGATGGATATACTTGCAGGCAGTCTTCATTATACTAAATACATATACTACATACCTACGCAGCATATTTCATACAAATTATGCAAATTTTATTTAGTTCATTTTATGAAGTCTAGGTGGCGCCACATATGTACATTAAAATGTCCTTAAACCTTAAGAAATTATTAATTAATTTTGTATTAAAACCCTTTCAATATTAAATTGAAAATGAAATTATTTATTCAGTTGCGCATTCAATTTTTATAAAATATTTTTCTTTTATCATTCCATAATTGCATGTCAACAGCAAACTTGATTTTTTTCTCCTTTAAATCCACAAAAATAGTATGCATAATTTTACTGCATTCTTAGTTCATCATGTCATGTCTCATAGTATACACATTCCTATGTAGTACATATATAAGAAGAACTCTTCAAATTGATTTCCTCCGTCAATACATTTGTTGATTTTATCCGAAACATGAATTGGGATAGTTAGATGTATACAGTTGTGAAATATCTTAATCGATATTCAGATCATTCACTTACCAATCGGTTTATCTTCTTAAAGGATAAAGTACATCCACCCATCCATCCATCTCTATAACAATAATAAAAAATCTCTGAAATTACACAAGTAAAAGATGCAAGTAATTTCATCTACCATCTATGAATTATTCAGCAAAAGCACTTCCTTTCAGAAAACGTACCAAGTAATTTCGAGTCTTAAATTTTTGATAGAAACAAAAGCTGTGATCAATTTGAGAAATTGCACTATGACATCGTGCTTCCAAGAGAAAAGAATAGCGAATTCCGTTTTCTAGAAAGTTTTCTCCCACTAAATTTTTCGTATTCTGTTCAAATCCTTGCCTACAATGAGTTCTTATTACACTTGATTTAACTTTCAATATCGATTCGAGTATATAGGTATGTATGTATGTTCATGTATAGAAAGAAAACGGATTACAGAGACGATGGAGTATAGTATATGCCAGAGGATATCGACAATCTTCTTGTAGAGTATGGTTTCTATCTACAATCTGAAAGTTCACTGATTTATGTGCCAGATTTTACAACCGAATTCTTAAGAACTGAGTACTACTTCCAAAATCCCCAAAGGCAAAGACGACTTCATAGAAATATATTAGTCGATATATGTATGTCTGTTCAGATGGATGAATATAGTAAGTTACAGGAAGTGATGGATAAGTAATGATGCCGTATACCGCATACATAACTGCAATGTCAGCTCAGCTTTTATATAAAATAGCTGTTAAATAAAAATTTAAAATTGCGTGAAAATTAATTCATTAAAAATGGCATGACGACGACGACGTCGACAAATGTTCGAACTAGATTAATTTGGAAATTTCGAAAATGAAATGATGTATTTGAACAAGTAAAACTTTTTCTCATGACACGTAAAACACCAGCTTTGATTATTGGCAAAGATTACTTACCTTCAATAACATGAAATTGTTTTCCTATGTAAGCCTTAAAGTTTTATGCACATCTCTCTATAGAGTGGCAGTGTGATAAAAAAAAATGAAGAGGATGATGACGACGACGGCGGCGACGACGACGACGACGACGATGATGAGAAGGACTATAACAACGTTGATGGGAAACAAATTGAAGACAAATATCTTTTCATCGAAAGACACTTTTTTAGCGTCTAGAAAGGATTTTATTTGTTTGACACTAGTCGTCTAGAGAGGATGATTTTGAGCTTTTTCCGACTACCGTTTTGGATGGCATGACAGAATGACATTGTGACATGATAGATTGCATCCAGAGTAAAAAGGATGAACTGATTTAGATATACCTACGGGGAAAAATGTAGTTACCGGAAATAGATTTTTTGATGTTTTTAGTTTTACTATATTTTGGATTTAAATCTTTAATGTTTTTACATACTAACATATTTACATATAATATCGCAATCATTTAAGAAAAAAAGTGAAAAAATTTTGTTTTTCAAATATTTTTATTGAGCCGTGATGAGTTTTGTAGATCAGTGTGCAATTTTCTACACTAGGCATACCATAGAGCCCGTAATTTTTGGTAACTTTATAATAACCGGATTTAGAGCTCTACAGGGTGTCCCGTATGTTATCTGGCACTCGAAGGCTGCTGATAGGTCATGCTTAGACAAGTAACAAGTAACAAATTGTATGAGTGGGGGGGGGGGGGGAGAAGAATCCCAACGGTTTCCGGGTTTTTAAGACATTCCGATAGATTTTTATAGATCACTTTGCCATTCTGAACGTTCCATCCTATGATGTTGATTTAAGCTTTGGAACATAGATAATCGTTGGACCTTTCCAATGATCTATAAATTTTTTACCTCATTTGTTTTGAAGCTACGGCTCAACAAATTTAAAATTTCGGAATGTTTAGTCGTTTTATTTTATTTAACGACTATTTTTATCAAAAACACATCATCAATATCATTTTTTATATTCAAATTAAGAAGCCCAAAAGTTTAGCTTTAAAATGACCTATCACACTCTATACCCCAAATGTAAGCCATTCTGAGTTTTTTGCACTTTTTCTTAAGGATATCTACCGAAAATGGCTCACAAATGTCATTTCTAAAAGATAATTGCCTACTTTTTGGCACTTTTGAACTTTTTCAGCCATTTTCACTAGATATGCTTAAAAATAGTGCAAAAAACGCAGAATGAGTTACGTTTTCAGTACAGAGTGTGATAGAATATTTTAAACATAAGTTTTTGGACTTCTTAAATTCAATATAAATAAATTAGTGTTTAGGACAAGTTTTTTGATAAGAACAGTAGCTAATTAAAAAAAAACAAAAAAAACAAATTAAAATTCCGAAGCTTTAAATTTGTTGAGCCATAACGTCAAAATGGAGAGAGAGAGAGAGAGAGAGAGAGAGAGAGAGAGAGAGAGAGAGGGAATAAAATTTATAGACTATTATCTATCTACTAAAGTTTAAATCATCACCATAGGGTATAACGCTCAGAAGTTACAGGGTGATCTATAAAAACTTACCCAAATATCTTAAAGCCCCGTGATTTCAGAAACCATAACGATAACCCCCCCCCCCCTCCATTCAATGTTTTGCTTGTCGTCTAAGCATGACCAATCCGTAGCCATCAGATGCCAGACTATATACGGGACATCCTGTAAATGAGATCACTAATTTTTTCCGAACGCTACGTAGTTTTTCCACACAAAATAACAGAAAACAAGCTACCAAAAACTTCAGAAGAAAATGACCAAAAGAGTATTTATAGAAACAAAAAATTATTTATAGTAAAAAATTACACCAATATAAAATACCTCAATTAAGTAACGGGTGTAGAGAGAGAACGAGAGAGAGCAGAGAGGACTAGTTAGAGAGAGAAAGAGCGAAAGCAGAAAGAGACAGTTGCGAGAGAAAAAAAAAAATAGTACTACGAGTATGGTGAGAGGAGAAAGTGAAGAGAGAAATAGAAACAATTGGCGCGGATGGAGCGAAGAAAGGTGGGACATAGAAAGAGAAAAACGGTGGATATACAGTAACGGACACGAGGGTTAAAAAGAGATACAGATATAGAATAGGGAGAAAATAGAGAGAGGAAGATGTAGAAAAAAATGATATTGTTTGCAGAAAAAGCGGCAAACGTATACCATACAAGAAAAAATCTTTTACATAACTGTTCAATAGAAAGCTAGAAGCCCCCCCCCCCCCTCAGAGTAGGATGTCATTTAACAAAAAAAAAAAGTATAATTTGAATGTAAATTTTGAAAGAAAGAATTCCATGTAGCTCTCTCGAAATTGATCAAATGTGTGATAGAGAAAAATATAGGTTTTTTCTTATATTTTTCAATAACCATGCACGTTATTTTCTACATACTGGAATAGTTCATGTGTGGTTTTTGCATGTATTTATGGCAAAACTATACTTTTCTTTTGAATGATTTTATCTTACAAAACTTATTAAAGCTACCACAGGAATATTGGCGAAGCAATTTTAATTTCATTAACACAAAGAAATTTAAAGCCTTATCCACAATTTTCACAAAACAATTTTGTATTTCCTGTCCACGACGGCAAAATACTACAAGTTATTTAAATTATGAAATGAGAACTGTCAAATCCATTTCTCCTTATTAGAAAATTTCATGGTGAAATGAAAGAAAGTGCGGAGTAATTATAATTCATGTCACTCTTTATCACTGTGTCGTAAATTTATTCAGAATACTGTAAAAATGTGCGATAATTCTACAGGATAAATGATTAATTAATTACGTATTTGCAAATTCAATTAAAATTTCGTTAATTAGCTATTTTTTAGGTCTCAGTTTTTGTGTTTTTTTTTTATATATATATATATATATATGTACAGGGTGATTCAGATCAAGATACCTTCCGGTATACCATGCGACTCCTTGAGGTAAGACGATCAAAAAATTCTTCCACATACCTCCCCTTAGAAAACTTCCTTTAGAAGTTGTGGCCAGTTGAAGATTTCGCCAATATTCGTGATAATAACTGAGTTTTGAACCACCCTATAGATTTTGGTTATTGTTGGCTTATTAAATAGCCAAGAATTGTAGCTTTACTCTGTATTTTTTAATTAAGCTTCTTTAAATTATTTTCAAATATTTCCAAAATTTTGATTTTTTACACACAAAAGTTTTTGATATAAATAACGGTATTTATGAAATTTGTGTGTAAAAACAATCAATGTTTTGGAAATATTTGAGAATAATTTAAAAAAGCTTAATTAAAAAATACTGAGTAATACACTTTTCGACAGCTACTATTCTTGGCTATTTAATAAGGTAACAGTAAC